>JAVSBV010056610.1:0-10723 GCA_033117975.1 Parotocinclus spilosoma
GTCTGCAGTGAGGCTAGATAGGGACCGACGGACGAAGCGCGTCTTGCTCTAACCGCGCGGGAAGCGCACCGGCACGGGGAGGCCCTCAACCTGTCCCTAACAGACTAAATACCTCTGAGGGTTACCCGCGCATACCAGTCCATCGGCCCTGTTTAGCCCCCGGACTTTACCACTGAATCTCACTTTAATATTAATATAAAAGTATATTAAGTATATTCTTTATATAAACAATTACAACACCTAAAGTTAGGTACGTAGACTACAGTGTCACTTGATTATGAAATGAAAATGTGTTACTTGTACACAAAACCGTCATGTTCAGTAAACTTGACTTTGCTCTTCTTACATACACTTGTTTCTGAACAGCTGGTGGAAATCTACAACACTTACCTAACTGTCTCTTCAACATGATACAGCATAATGTTGTTGAACTGGATTATGCTTGTTTGTACTGTAAGTCAATAAATAAATAAGCCATATTCAAAAGAATAAATAAGAAATTAAATATTCTGCACCTTAGACGCAAGCTTCCTCAATACCTCCTCCTGTTTTCTTTTCCTCTCTGGAGTACCAGGGCAGCTGCCACTGCCCAAAGTTCCATGAGAGGGCTGAGACTGCATAAGGGAGACCCCATCACCATCTGACAATTAAAACAATTAAAACAAACTAAATGTGACATCTTAAACTTATTCACTGGTTATTCACAGCTTTTAATCAACATAGAACACACTTTTGGTTGCTGTTTTTGTAAAACCGTAGTTAACGAAGTGAGAACTAAAAGGACGAAGCAAAATTCCAAGTTTTCATATCATTGTAAGAACACATGTCACATGTATAGCAAGACAAGATACACACACACACACACATGCACACACAAATTTAGAGATGAGGCACTTCTGAGATGCCCGCTGACCTAACACATATCTTTGAATTGTGGGAAGAAACCAAAGTATCTGGAGAAGGTAATGGCCAAGCTGGGACAATATTAACCACTGTTGCCATCGTCAAATAATATTTTATAAACGTAATACAAATTTTCATTTCATATACAGTAATGTTTAATGCTGCTTGTTGATGTTAATGTTCTTACCTTTAGACAACACATATATATTCTTGTATCTATTTTTATCTTTAATCATGTTGATCACTTACGTTTGGGTGAGGGCTGCGGACTCTCAGAGGTTATCTGTCTTATGCGGTTGCCGTGGCAGCTGAGTGCCACCAAGTGGGAGATGATAGCTGTTTTTCCAAAACCAATGTTTCCCACCAGCACCACACCACGATTGATGGCACTGTCTGAGCTTCTCAGCTGAGCATTGATCTCCAGGAAGAGCCACTCGCGTCCCATAAACAAGGAGTCCACTGTGATGCTGGGTACTTCAAATAGCAACGGCTTCAGTGCTATGTCTTGCAGTCTGTATGGAGCAAAGCGTACTGAAGAGAAATGAAGAGATAGTAATTAAAATATATAACCAGCCAAATATAAGTAACACCAACTAACATCACATACAGGTAAGATAATTATTCATAACAAAAATAAGAATGTACTCTCACAGGGTAATATTTTTCCTACCAAATAATAGAAAAACACTTTAAAAACTAGAAGTTTGTGATTTACACTCAATTTATGAGCTTATGATACAAACAGGTATTTTGTGATATCCGAATGCACATACAATACCAAACTGTAAATCAGGTTTGTTGGCATTCTCACACTTATACACATTCATACACAAATGTGCAAAACTTTACAGTAGATCACAACACCACATAATAAAATGGCTAAAATACACCCATTGACAAAAAAATAACGCACTCAGATAGTAATGTTGGATTGCTACAAAACCTGACATACAGTTTTGTCACAGGCAGACATGTAACTGCCCGCCATCTAGACCCTGCAGTACTAGGTGGCCTAGTGATTAAGGTGGACCACCTGAAGGTCCAGGGTTCAAATCCCACCTCTGCCACAGTTGGGTCCCTGAGCAAGGCCCTTAACTCACAATTCTTTGGATTGTAAGACTATTAATTGTAAGTCGCTCAAGATAAGGTCGTCTGCTAAATGAATGTAAGGTACCATTAGGTGTCCTGCCATTGACAGCCAGCCTTCATTTGCAGTGGTGACATCGAACAGTGTTTTACACCCTAGTGGCAAAAACCTGTGTCTGATCAGTCCGCAACTGTAATCATTTAGATATCTGTCTGCAACATAACTGTATTCTAAGTTTTTTCAGCAATACTGCATCATTTATTTTTAAATATTTCAAATGGATATTAGAAAACTTTAGGCATAAATCTCAATGCTCATCTCATCACCCCTCTATTGAGCAACTTTCTGGTACACATCTGTTCAATTAACTGTAAATCAAGACTACAATCTTTTACCCTAATTACTAATACCGAACTGTGCAAACAGATGAGTCTTAGTCAGCAACATGCTTATTAAATCCAATTCCTACATGCATTGGGTATGGAAAGTATTCAGACCCCTTTTAAATTTTCACTCTATGTTTCACTGCAGCGATTTGCTAAAATCTAAAAAGTTAATTTTATTTATCATTATGGTACACAGCATCCTATCTGGACAAAAAAAACAGACACGTACAATTCCTAAGAGCACAGTGGCCTCCATAATCCTTAAATGGAAGAAGTTTAGTATTACTAAAAGTCTTCCTAGACCTGATCGTCCAGCCAAATTGAGCAATCACGGGAGAAGAGGATTGAAAGAAAGATGAATGAGGGCAATACAGACATATCCTACAAGAAAACCTCTTTTAGAATGCTCAGGACCTCAGACTGGGCCGAAGGTTCACCTTCCAACAAGACAATGACTCTTAGATCACAGCTAAAATAACAAAGGAGTGGCTTCAGAACAACTCTGTGACCATTCATGACTGGCCCAGCCAGAACCCTGACCTAAACCCAATTGAACATCTCTGGAGAGACCTGAAAATGGCCGTCTACCAACGTTCACAATAACCACTGCTTATTATTTAAAATTAATCCCTTAATCCCTAATACCAAAGCCAATCTTAAATTGGTTTGAAATCCCCCCCTTCCCCCCCACCCCGAGATGCATAAATAGATTGGGTGATTAAACTAGTAGCTAAGAGCTATGCCTGCTTATGCATCTAAAATGCAAAGTATACATTATAGAAGTATAAAAAACCATACAAAAACAACGGTTAATCTTTAGTGCATCAATCAATCGAGAAGGATTTAGCGTAATCAGGCGGATTTAAGTGTGATTGGCTGTGACAAGAGTTCGATTGATCTGGTCGAATCGAGCCAACACTTCTGCACTTGTGATTCCAACAGCAGTACAAACATAACCACACATGAACAGCACAGTGTTTTGACAATCATTAATTCAGTAAATAAGGACCTTTAAATAGGACATACACAATAGGCAGGTGTAGGAAGCAATTATCAGTATTTATTAAATCCAGGCAAACAAAGTAAAGTCAGCAGGCAATCTCATACAGGCTGTACCAGGAAAACAGGGTGAAGCAATCAGTAACCAGAATCTGAATCTGATCAAACGATACATATGGCTCGTGAAGTAAGATGAAATGGATGGCATTTAGCCAGCCGATCTACACTTGAGACAGGAGGATGTGGAGCAAAGATGGGACATTCTGGAGCTGAGCTGCTGCTTTTCTGGAGTAATGTCATACGAGTCAAGAGGATCTAGAACTGAGACAGAAGATTCTGAAGCTGACATAGGAGGTTCCAGAGTTGAGACAGGAGGTTCTGGAGCTGACATAGGAGGTTCCAGAGTTGAGACAGGAGGTTCTGGAGGCTGAAACAGGAAGTTGTAGAGTTTCTTTAGCTGAGAGGGAAAATTCGAGTTGCCAGGTTCTGGAGCTGAATCAAGAGGTTTGTCTTGGATCATAAGGCAGGAAGAGTAGGAATATTCATTTGAGGTAAAGAGAGGTAATATCTGGCTTGTTTCCGGGTTTCCCGCATATCATTCCGAGCATGAGACAGAAGATCAAGGCTGTGGAAGATGCACAGGTAATGGTAGTGTCATTAGAAGCATCAGTTATCGCAACTGCTAAAATAACTGAGTGATCACTCGATGGTGTTTACCCATCAGTCAGGCAAGGACTTCCACAAAAGAGGGTGTGCCTGCTGTCTCCATGTTGGGCGATGTGTTCTGTTATTTCCGGTGTGGAACTACACACTAGGCAGGTGTAGAAACCAATCTCAGGTTTTTATTAAATAAGGGCAACGTCAGCAGGCTATCTCAGGCGATCAGCAAGTAGAGATAAACAGAATCAGAGTTCAGGAAAACAGGGTAAAGCAATTGGTAACCAGAATCTAAATCCAGTCAAATGATATTTACGGCTTGCAAAGTGAAATAAATTGAGATATGTCTCATATATGGTAAAGTGAGATAAATTGCGTGTAGCCAGTGGATGTTCGGGTTTTAAAAACAAATGCAGTCATGGCTCCTCAGACCCTAGGTAGGCTAGACACAGGTGAACTTGATCTTAAATCCATACTTCGGAGATGTGTTTTGTGTACTTGGGTAGTGCCGGTTATGGTCATGTGAGCGTGTGCTGGACGTGACAAATGGCATTCGTGTGTACTCAGGTACCAACAGATAATGCTTTAAATGCTAAACAATATAAAATAATTTGATGTAGAGTTGTTGCATCACTCTTTTACACTTAATTATTTATCATCGGTACCAACTGTTTAAATACTACTACAATAACAGTGGTGTACATGCAAAAACACGGTAATGTGTAATGACTGAATCAGGTTTTAGCCAAGCCACATAAATTCTTTGTACAGTGAGGATGTATCCTGTTAATCTTGTTTCTTGTTTGTCACAATAAACCCTGAATATAAAATACAATAAAATAAATAACAAAATAAAATAAATCTCACTTTTTCAACTGTGTTTATAAAATGCAACATTTAGTATAAATTTAAAAATAACATGTTATTTTATATGAAAAAAAATTAATCAATTACTAAACATAAGTAAACTGCCTGGTAAAATTGGTTTAGCAGAAAACAAAACACAGCACATCATATCAGAATATGCCATATTATGCCATAATATGCCAAATAAATCAAAGCTATGGATGCGTTTTTCTTCAGTGGGGACTGTGGAGTTTGTCAGGACTGAAGAAAATGTAGACACTGCCAAGACACTTGAGGTGTAGAGTCCTTCTGGTAGACAGCTGACATGTGGGAATGTGATTTACTCAAAAGGACAGGAAAGTAAATGTCCTTGTGTAGACAAGTCAGAGCCATGACATAAAGCAGAGGGACCTGAAGTGGGCAGTCAAATGCCACTCACCATGTAATGAAATGACAACTGGTTGAGTCATGCAGATAGAATGATGGCTGTATTAAGCAGCCCTATGGTTAAGCCAAAAAGACTTAATGTCTGATACAGTGCACAAAAAAGGGGTTTAAATTCCATTACTCCAAGCTGCATAAAGTGCACTACATGGGGAGTACAGAGTCTTTTTTATATTCAGCCACATTCTACTTCGTTGTGAAAAAGGTAATGGAGATCAGTTGGGTCCCAGATCTCAGGTCCACTTGCAAAATAGTGCAAAATAAGTATTAAGAGCTTAAGTTTGTATGAGATTTGGGAATCACTTTATCTGACTCTATACAGTAAATTGGAACTGTAATGCATTTAAAATAATATGGCCTGCCTTTTACTGAAGTATTCAGATATTTAAAGTAAACTCAGATATTTTTGGTCAACTCCTAAACTCCTGATCTCCCTATACACTAAATCACAGGGCTCAGTGTGTTCCAATGGTTTCCCATTATCACTACTACACAGATGATACTTTGCATTCCCTCTGTCCATCATGCTTTAAAACAGGTAACTACTGCAGTTGTGATATTTCTCCTTCATTGTAAAGTGATGCTACTCTTTTACCAAGGTCACCCCACTGGCTTTCTGTGCAGCAAGGGAAGCTTTTCCAAGCTTTAATGGCCTCTAAAATTCTGCTGCATGATAATATTTGGTTCAGAGCTGCATTGTTTGGTTTTGAGCTGCACAACTGAACAACTCAGATATTTAGCTTCATGTAGACACTTTGCATCTTAAATAATCATGAATATTATCTATGGTAATGTACTAAGCTATACTTTTTTTACATGATAAGCATGTTACATATAATATGATGTTGCCAAACATTACATTGAGTGTAGTTGTTTAAATTGATGTTTCAAACACTTCAGACTATTTTCAGCTTAATTTTCTCTCTGGTTAAGAGCTGCACCGACAGACATTGTGCGTGCTTAATTCAAAATGAATTCTAATTTCTGAGGGTGTCATTCTCAGAAGTACTTTATTATTGGATTGAGTATTAACATTTTCATGAATGAACCCAATCTGCAGACATCCCAGCTGTCTGGCTAATTGGGCACAATTTGGCAATTTTGTAATTTTTGGCAAATTTGTACTCACTTTTGTTGCCAGTGGTTTAGACATTAATAGCTGTGGGTTGAGTTCTTTTGAGGTAACAGTAAATATACACTGTTATACAAGCTGTAGACTGACTACTTTACATTGTATCAAAGTGTTGTATCTTCATCATTGTTGTCCAATGAAAAGATATAAAAAAAATAGTTACATAAATGTAAGGGGTGTACTCAATTTTGTGAGGTGGTTTATTTGTAATACATACAGTATTTTGAACTGTTATACATATGTATATAATAAAAATATGAATGATAATACAAAAACTGTTATGTTATTCATGCTTAGTGGCTGGATAAAGCCATGTATTATTAAACAACTGTGTTTGCTCTTTTGAAATCACAATGATAACAGTAACTACCCAAATCACCCTGATCACAAGTTTACATAGCCTAGTTCTTAATACTGTGTACTACCTCCCTTAACATCAATGACAGGTTGAAGTCTTTTGTGTTAGTTGTGGATGAGGCTCTTAATTTTCTCATACGGTAAAGCTGCTTATTCTTCTTGGCAAAATGCCTTCAGTTCCTGTAAATTCTTGGGACTGGACGTTTGAGATCTCCCCAAATTGGCTCAGTGACATTAAGGTCAGGAGACTGAGATGGCCACTTCACAACCTTCACTTTTTTCTGCTGTAGCCAGTGACAGGTTGACTTGGCCTTGTGTTTTGGATCATTGTCATGTTGGAACATCCAAGTGCCAACTTCCCAGCTTTCTGGCTGATGAGTGCAAAAAATTCCTCCAGTATTTTCTGATAAAATGCTGCATACATATATATTGCCATTAATTTTGACCAAGTTTCCTGTGCCTGTGTATCTCACACATCCCCAAAACATCACAGACCCATCTCATTGGCGTAGTAATGGCTTTCTTCTGGTGATTTGACCATGCAAACCATTTTTCTTCAAGTGCATCTTGAAACAGCCACACCACTTATTTTCAGAGAGTTCTGTATGTAAGATGACGTTTTTTGTGGGTTTTTATTTGCATCCGGAACAATTTTCCTGCCAGGTATTGCTGAATTTTTTGTTTATCTACCTGACCTTTTCTTGGTTTCAACAGAATCTCTCATTTTCCACTTCTTAATTAGCGTTTAAACACTGCTTATTGGCATTCTTAATTCCTTGGATATCTTTTTATATAATTTTTCTGTTTTATAAAGCTGAAGTTCTTCTCCTGCAGATAATTATTTTGCTTTCAGCCATGGCTCGTAGTCCAAAACATCAGTGGCAACACTGAATGAAACATGCAGGGGTCTGTCAGGAGCCCATAAACTCACTGACTGGCTTCATTTTAACAGTGATAGAACAGTGAGAGAAAATTTAATAATATTTGAATAAAAAATTATTTGCTTTTCATTAATGGGAAAAGTATTTGATCCCCTAAAAACCATAACTAATGTTGGCTCCCACAGACCACTGACACACCCTACTCTCAGTGAAGTCGTTACCTGCATAAGAGACACCTGTCCCAAATTGTCACCTGTATAAAAGGCCACCTGCCAACAGACTCAGTGACACTCCAACATCTCCACCATGGCCAAGACTAAAAAGATGTCTAAAGATGTCATGGACAAAATTGTTGACCTACACAAGGCTGGAATGGGCTACACAGATATAAGTAAAAAGCTGGATGAGAAGGTGACAACTGTGGGTGCAATTATTTAGAAGTGGAAGAAGTACAACATTACTGTCAATCGACCTATGCCTGGAGTTCCATGCAACATATCACCTCGTGGAGTCACATTGATCATGAGAAAGGTTAAAAATCAGCCAATAACTACACGGGGGGAGCGGGTTAATGATTTTAAGGCAGCTGGGACCACCATCTCAAAAAAAACATTGGTAATACGTAATGGTTTAAAATCCTGCAGTGCACACAAGGTTCTCTTCTCAAGAAGGTTCACGTCCAGGCCTGCCTCAAGTTTGCCAACGAACATATTAATGACTCCGAGAGAAACTGGGAGAAGGAGCTGTGGTCAGATGAGACCAAAATCGAGCTCTTTGGCCTCAACTCAACTCAACGGAGTGTTTTTCTTCTTAAGGGCACAGCCAACTTTACCACATCGACAGGAAGATGAACGGGGCCATGTATCTCAAAATCCTGGGTGAAACTCTCCTCTGCCAGAGCACTGAAAATGGGTCATGGCTGGGTCTTCCAGCACGACAACGACCCAAATCATACAGCCAGCGTTTCCAAATGCATGCCTAAAAACCTTTAAGCCTGACTTTTTTAATTGCTTGTTCCTCGGATTTCCCTACTTAAGAATCTACTGAGGAGGGAGGAAAAAAAATTGAAATAAATCTTTATCTTTCAGCATTTTTCAATTTCTCGAGGACTATGTGAAAACAATACAAGGAAGGAGGAAGAAATAAAAATGATTTTTAATTTTAAAATAAAATTTATTTAATCTACAATTAAATTAAAGTGAATCTGGAAAAAAATTCAATCAACAAAAGAAAACCATTGGCCTTCCACCAGAGGGCGGAAAAAGCTAAAAAAAAAAAAAATATTTTTTTTTATTTTAACCCCTGATATATATATATATATTGTTTTTGTATTTTTCAAATATGATCGTCGGCGGATCCGCGAAACGATGATCTGCAGAGAGGAGTGGGCCAAAACCACTCCTGAAGTGTGCAAACCTTATAAAAAACTACAAGAAACGCCTCACTGTTGTGCTTGCCAACAAGGGTTTTAAATTATGTTTTACTAGGGGGTCAAAGACTTATTTCCTTCAATGAAATTCAAATTAATTTTAATTTCTCATTTCATGTAATTTTCTCAGTTTTTCTTTTGATATTCTAGATATCACTGTAAAAATAATGCTGGCATAAGATTATGAGATGTTTTATTAATTATTTAAAACTTTTAAAGTCAGTGGGGTTCAAATACTTATTTGCTCTAATGTATAGACATATCATTTTATGGGAGATGTGTATATTCTAGCGTACATTCTCACACAGGGACTGTGAGAGGGTACTGGACTGTGGATGTGATAGTCCAGGGTTCAAATCCCGCCAGGCTGCCACAGTTGGGTGCTTGAGAAAGGTAACCCACAATTGCTTAAATTGTAAGACTGTATGAGTTGTAAGTCCTTCTGGATGAGGGTGTCGGCTAAATGCCATACATTTTACATGTTATCCTGAGTCAAAGACCCACATCCTCTACAGAATAACACTAGAATAAAGTACGCACATATACACTACACAAGCACATCCTTACCTCTCAGGTCCTGTCCAGAGAACCCTGTGGTCATATTGTTTTGGTGTATCATACGAAGTGAAGTACGGAGCAGAGCATGTCTGTGCTCATCCAGATAGGCCAAGTCCTCTAAGTGAGATGAACTGGTGGCTGATGGTGCAGAAAGAAAGGAGAAAGTACAGTATGTACAGTAACTGCATTGTACTTGTATAAGTAATTAGTATTGGTGATTATAGATTAGACAGACATAACATATTAGTATGCAACATTAACAACATATTAATAATAATAAAAAAGTAACAGATTCATTCTGTATTACAGTGGAGCAAAAAAAGTATTTAGTCAGCCACTGATTGTGCAAGGTTTCCTACTTACAAAGATGAGAGAGGTCTGTAATTTTAATCATAGGTACACTTTAACCTGTCCACAGCCTCAAAAAGTCAGACTCCAAACTCAACCATGGCCAAGACCAAAGAGCTCTCGAAGGACAACAGGAATAAAACTATAGACCTGCACCAGGCTGAGAAAAGTGAATCTACAATAGCAGGTTGGTGTGAATAAATCAACTGTGAAAGCAATAGTAAGAAAATTGAGGCCATACTAGACCATTGATAATCTCCCTCGATCTGGGACCTCACGCAAGGTCTTAACCCAAAATGATCATGAGAACGATGAGCAAAAATCACAGAACTACACGGACCTGATGAATGACCTGCAGAGAGCTGGGACCAAAAGTAACAAAGGTTAGTATCACACACTACAACAAGAGGGACACAAACTTCCAGGCGTGTCTCCCAGGTTAAGCCAGTACAAGTCCCGGTTCATCTGAAGTATGCCAGAGAGCCTATGGATGATCCAAAAGAGGATTGGGAGAATATAATGTGGTCAGATGAAACCAGAATAGAACTTTTTGGTAAAAACTCAACTCGTCATGTTTGAAGGAAGAAGATAAACTTTTGTTATTGACCAAATACATACTTATGTGAGAAATCCCGTTTGTGACTCTCTCCCTCTCTCGCGCTCCCCTAGTCCTGTCTTCTAATTAGCGCGAGTCTT
>JAVSBV010056631.1:0-10722 GCA_033117975.1 Parotocinclus spilosoma
ATGTACACACAACAGTATATATTTCATCACTTATTTTTTGACATTTTAGGGGAAGCTGAGCTTCCCTTGCAGTCTTATAGCAATCACCACTGGTGTAGTTTCAGAGTGCAGAATGAGTTCAAGTGCTGAATGAAAAGTTGAGTCTTTAGTCAGTGTTTGAAGACTTGGCCTCAGCCATTCGAATGTTCAGTGGAAGTTAATTTCACCACCTGGAAGTGTCTTGATGCTTTTTTCCTTTGATCTTGAGTTGTTTGTCCATCAAAGCCAAGCTTGTATCTCGAAGAGTATAAAGTACAGAGCAGAGTCTGACTCTTTGTGTACTAAGGGACTGGTCCATTTTTGGCTTTTTAGGCAAATGTCAGCATGATATCAGTATGTTGGATTAAGCCTATTTTTTTATGTGTTTGTGCTATTTACAGCAGAAATTCGACTAAATATTTTTAAATGCTGAATTACATTTTAGTGCAGTAGCTGCAGCAGGATATCAGAAGAGTGAACCTATTTTGTTTTTTGGTTTTGTTTGACACCTGTAGTGACGTGAAAGGTGTCAGGTAAGTCAAGTCAAGTCAGATTTATTGTTTTAGCGCTTTTTACAATGGAATATTGTCTCAAATCAGCTTTAGAATATTATCTTATAAGACCAATCTTAAACTGAGCAAGCCTAGAGCGAAATAAAAAATTCCCTAAACGCTGTAAGGAAAAAAACCTTGGAAGGACCAAGACTCAAAATGTGACCCATGTTCCTTGAGTGGCTTAGATGTTAATTGTAATAATTAAGTTTGTAGTAATAGTTTTAAAAAAAATAATAACAGATAAATAAATTGTCCATTAGTTAGTGTGGATGTAAAGTTGGCATATAGGAAAAATTGCATTGGTGAACAGAACAGCACTGTAAAACTGTTCACTCCCTGTATTGTCACCCAAGTCTGAAAAAAGTCCTTGTGAGATCCTTTTTGTATTCATTTTTTAAATATCCCTTGTTTTTTGTGAGCAGTGTAATTTATGCTTAAGAATAATGCCACAGGCCAGAAAGAGGAAAGGTAAGCGTGGAGTTATCCAGCAACTGGGTAGAGAGTAAAAAGGTCCCAGGATGTACACTGCTCACAGAAATTAGGTTATATTTCATAATGGGATATTTTATTTTGAAATATTTAAACATTTTTGTGAGCATTTTTTACAAAGTACTCACAGACATTTCCATTCATCTAGTATGCATGGTGACTCTTCCCCATGACACACATTATTGTAGCACATTATTAATAAGCTATTAATGAAGAACAGAAGACCCAGATATGAGCGTTATTAAACATAAGCAACACTACACAGATTATTCATTTAACTTTAGTTACCAACACATGTACATTAATCCCTGACAATCGAAGGACCTCAGAGTTACAGGTCAGTTCTGCAGTACTGGGACTGAGCACTCCGTTAGTGGTGGTGAACAGTGCATTACCTTAATAAATGAGGCACTACTGCCCATGATAATTTTGTATGAAATAATACACTTGATATAAACACTATACTTGAAAATTGTATACATTAGTACATAGGTATGTGATTTACGATACAGCTATAATGTGCTTTGTCTGCTTATTCATATGTAGTCTGCATAATGTGTGACTGTTACACCATAAGAATGCATCTTACTATTTTTAAGGTTTTACACATGCAAAGTAACCAACAAAGCATGCGAATGACAGCCATGGTTACGAGTATGAGTAACCTCAGCATTACAGTGATGTTTCCCCTACAGGCTTAAATGACCCAAACCAGTATTCTCAACTCTGTTAGAACATTAAGCTTGTATAACCATGTTTAAGTCTGAGTCATGACCTGAGCTCAAATTGCCATGTGTGTAATTGCTGTTCACTGTGGTTCAAGGTCATACTTTAGAATTAATAATGAAGGCAACATGGTGACCTTGTGTTTTCCCCTCATGTGGCCAATATTATGGATTTAGACCCACAGCATGTCTCTTAATTCTGGGATGATGTCCAGAATGAAAAATGCCTCCTCAGCACCCATCCACTCACACACTATTACACACTAAGACAAAGAACACTGGGAACATATTTAATATATGCTTGCTTTACAATATACGGAATGCAAATGCAGACCATGCAACACAATGAGAGACGGAGTAGTTCTTAAGGTCTTTTCATATGCATATTTACTGAATATCAGGTTTTATGGAATTACTGCAGTAAAACCGTCTGCATCCGTGACAAGAACTTGGACAAAAATAACTGCATCTACCTGTATCAGCACTTAGTTATCAGTGCAGGTATATTCACATTGGATGGATTGTTGTACTTCATGCTGAATGGCCAATTTCTTGGACATCTAATAGTGTGTTGGACCTTCTTTGTGATTAAGAACCAAATCAAAGTGTTGAGCAAAGTAGATTGTGTTCCTGACATGTTCTGACCAGACAGTTGTACATTGTCCCAGAGATACTGTCCAGGATTAAGAGCTAATGACTCTAAAGGCCAAGAAGTAAGTAACAAGTGTTGTCATTTTCTTGGAATTAGTCAATGAACTATATGATCCTTGTGCCTTGCTACACAGTCCTGCTTTGTCATATAGTGTAACGATGACATGAAGGGATAAACTTGGTCAACCACAATCCTTAGGTAAGATCTATCTTTAAAACATCAATCCGCAGGATGCAGGGGATGCCAAAAACATTTCCTACACTGTTGTTCCTCCTACACATGCCTGAACTGTTGACACCCAACAAGAAGGGTTCATTCATGGTCCTTATGCCAAATTGTGACTATCCCATACACATGTTGCAACAGAAATATAGAGTCATCTAACCAAGACATGTTTTTCTCTACTGGTGTGTGATTTTTTTCTGTTAAATAGCAATGGCACTTGAATTGGTCCATGCAAGTTCTGAGTTTGGATACTATTGCTGCACTAATTTTTATCCATGGAAGCTCAAATCTGAAAAGTTGTCTTTAATAAAGTGGCCACTCAGTAATCATTATTTGTTGGTCAGACTGTGAAGTTAAAATAAATCTAAAGTTAAAATAATGTAGTTGCAGATAGACAAAAGATTGTTTACATTTGCTATTGTGGAAGGATACACTTCAATGCAAACTGAAATTGAATTTGGGATAGTGACTGGTATACATAATCAGACCTCAATGCTATTAAAATCCAATTCTACTGAAAACTTTATCTGGGACACTTCCCAGTTAGCTGAAAACTCAGCTAAAAATGATTCTATCTTAGATATTAAATACTGTGTTAAATAATTCAGTATTAAATAATATGTGACTTGGTTTTTGTTTGGTGATCTTACTTTTCAGTATAGAAGCCACGGTTTTTAAAACAATTTTTCTTTATAAGCTTACAAATTAGTTTTTGGGTTTCATGTTCTGCCATTAAAATACATTTCTCTATGTTTTAACTTTATTGTTATAACCTTTTTGTAATAAAGTTCTTAAATATATGTGTAATAAAGTTCTTAAATATGGATGAAATAGTTATTCGGTTTCTGTTGCCTGCAGGCTTTCCTGTATCCAGAGGGTCATATGGACGATGGACTGACTCTGCAACTCTGTCAGCACGAGGAATCCAGAGCAGCTCGCATCATACGTAACACTACACAACTATTTACCCAGTTCATCAGGTTACTGTTTCATCATTAACAGATAACACCAGATTTGGTTAACTGCATGCATATACTAATGTATATACAATACCTATAAAAATCAGACTTTTTTTTTAACCTGAAATCAAAATCCATATCACATGGTCATAAGTATTCAGACCCTTTGCTGTGACACTCATATGAGCTCATAGTCAACTATCCCTGCAGCACTCCACCAGAGGCAGAGTGGCCCGACAGAAGCCTCTCCTCAGTGCAAGACATATGAAAGCCTGCATAGAGTTTGCCAAAAAACATATTAAAGACTCCTAGACTATGAGAAATAAGATTCTCTGATTTAACTTTTTGGTGTTAATTCTAAGTGTGTGGAGAAAATCAGGTACTACTCATCACCTGCCCTATACAATCCAAACAGTGAATCATGGTGGTGGCAGCATCATGCTATGGGGGTGTTTTTCAGCTGCAGGGACTGGAAGACTGGTTGCAATTGAAGGGAAGGTGAATGTGGCCAAGTACAGAAATATCCTGGAAGAAAACCTTAAACTGATGGTTCACCTTCCAACAAGACAATGCCCCCAAGCACACAGCTAAAATAACAAAGGAGTGGCTTCGGAACAACTCTGTGACCATTATTGCCTGGCCCAGCAAGAACCCTGATTTAAACCTAATTAAGCATCTCTGGAGAGACCTGAAAATGGCTGTCTACCAACGTTCACCATCCAACCTCACAGAACTGGAGAGGATCTGTAAGGAAGAATGGCAGAGAATCCCCAAATCAAGGTGTGAAAAACTTGTTGCATCATTCCCAAGAAGACTCATGACTGTACTAGCAAAAAGGTCTGGATTTTTCCGTTTTTCTTTTTTAATAAATTTGAGAAATTTTATGTGTTTTTTTTCTGTCAAGATGAGATGCTGAGCGTACATTAATGAGAAATAAAATGTTTTTTTTTATTTTAGCAAATGGTTGACATGAAAGTGATTTTAAGGGTCTGAATACTTTCTGTACCTACTGTGCGCACACGCACGCGCACACTTTCCAGGACATAAAAAAATCTGCCCTGCACAGCCCTCTTCAGATCATGCCACAGATGTTTGATGGGATTCAGGTCTGGACTCTGGCTGGGTCATTCCAAAGCCTTAATCTTATTCCGGTGAAGCCATTCTTTTGTTGATTTAGAGGTGCATTTCGGGTCATTTTCGTGCTAAAAGATGAAGTTCCTCTTCATCTGCAACTTTTTAACAGAAGGCCAAAGGGTTTGTGCCAACACTGGCTGGTATTTGGAACTGTTCATAATTCCATCCATCCTGACTAAGGCCCCAGTTCCAGCTGAAGAAAAGCAGCCGCAAAGCATGATGCTGCCACCACCATGCTTCACTGTAGGTATGGTGTTCTTTTGGTAAAGAGCAGTGTACTTTTTGCGCCAAATATACCTTTTGGAATTATGTCCAAAAAGTTCTACCTTGGTTTCATCAGACCATAACCCATTTTCCCCACATGTTTGGGAGATTTCAGATGTCTTTTTGCAAAATCAAGCCGGGCTTGGATGTTTTTCTTTGAAAGATAAGGTTTCCGTTTTGCCACCCCACCCCATAGCCCAGACATATAAAGAAGATGGTAGATTGTTGTCATATGTACTGCAGAGCAAGTACTTGCCAGAAATTCTTGCAGCTCCTTCAGTGTTGCTGTCGGCCTCTTGGAAGCCTCCCTGACCAGTTTTCTTCTTGTCTTATCATCAATTTTGGACGGATGTTCTGTTCTTGGTAATGTCACTGTTTCTGATTGTTTGGTCAGATATATTCATACCAGTGGCAGTGCTAATCCTTTCCTCCTTGCACGAATGAGCACTGCTGAAACTGAGCCCCCAAGCCACCCTACTTATCTGTCCACCTCAATATCCCAGAAGTTGAACTGAGTTGACGCTATATTCTGATTAAAAGGTTTTCTTGTATATTATTTCAGCATTATATATAAACTACTGGTCAAATGTTTTAGAACACAACAATTTTTAGTTAGTTAGTTAAAATGAAAGGATTTTACTGACAAACGTTTTTGAAATAAAATTACAGGGTTGAATGAAAAATATGAATTTAAACTTACTGAATTATCTTGTCTTACATTTTCACGTGTGCAATTTTTATATTCATTCATTTATTTTCATATGTATAAATCAGTTGCCATTATTTCAGAGATTTTATTTCATTTAAGAATTTCAAGATAAACATTTCAGCTTTAGGAATTCAATTTTTAACATTCAACCTTTAAAATTCGACCTGTTAAATTCGTACATCTACATCCTGGAACTAAAGGTAAAATCAGTGGCGCACGTTTAGCACAGATTGCGTCACACATAGTTCATACTTCAACAAAAAATGAACCAACCGTTAAGTGGACATCTGGGTTCACTCATAACTTATGTTTATAAAGGTAGTTAGTTCAAGTAATCTACAGCTTTTTCATCACACAAAATGTTTTTGTGTCTGTTTATGTCTGTTTTTAAATGACTGTAGCTCGGTCAATTTTTAAGCTATAAACACGAAAATCGAACCAGTGGGACCCGGCTATGACGACACCGGCCAAGATAATTTACAAAGTGATGGGAAGCTCCGTTCACTTTTTATCACTCTTTAAAATATCTCCCATTCATTTTAAATGGCCCCACTCTAGTGATGACAAAACCGGGACTGGGACCGGAGCTCGATCAGAATCGATCGGGTCTTGGGCCTACGCCTGACCACAACCTCCCAGGACTCAGACCCACACCTGATCAAAGCCCACCGTGCCTCGAACTTAGGCTCGACCGGAATCGGCCGGGTCTCAGACCTGCCCAGGCCTGAACCAACAGCCCCGATGCAGCACACATCCGCAGTTCCTCCGAGAGCTGCATTTTCTAGTTATATATTATGAGTTTTATTAAATATATAAACAAAAGTCAAATGTGTGTGTGCTCTACTTGCATTTATTTACAATATAAATGGACTTATGTTAACAAATAAGTCATAAAATATAACTTTTAGACAAGTAAAATATATTCACATTGCCAGCTGGAAATATATTTTAATCCCTACTTTATTCTCTGTCATATTGGCTTAAACATAATGAACTAAACGTGCGTTCGTAACTCCCACAATACAATATTAGCTAGAACTGCAATTATTGTGTCATAATAAGATGCATATAACTTTCGAATGATTAAATTGCACTAGCTACCTTCATAAACACAACACTTATGAGTGAACTCAGCCATCCACGCAATCTTCGCATCTGTGCCATCAATGCGCCACTGATTTTCCTTGAGGTCACAGATGTAGATGTTAGAATAGGTCGAATTTCCTAAAGCTGAAACTTGAAATTCTAAAATTAAATAGAAGCACTGAAATAATAGCAACTGAATAAGTATGAAAATAAATAAATTTATATAAAAATGTAAGACATGGTAATTCAGTAAGCTTAAATTCAAATTTTTCCATTCAACCCTATAATCTTATTATAAAACAATTTTGTCAGTACATTTAATATAATGAATATTATAGTTATTAGTATAGTATAGTATAAGTATAGTTATAGTACTACAGTTATTATATACCCGAGATTGTGCAGCCAATACAGTTCTTGTCTTTTAATGCATTCCTGATGTAATCTAGAAGTATGTTTTAGGTCATTGCAATTCAAAGTCTCCCCTTCACACTTGAAATTTAAGCTTGCTTATTTCCACCTGCCATAAACTGTGCTATGAGTTGCTGATCACACAAACTGCTGACTCTCAAAAACTTGTCCTGATTTTGTTGGAACTTTTGCTCTGGCAGACCTCTTCCTGTCAGAGTTTTCTCCAGTTTCCAAGTGCCTTTTGAAGGTAAACACAGAGACCTCTGCTTTCTTTGCGATATATCTGTAGGAAAGCCCTACAGTTCAAAGGGTCATAATTCTCTGTCCATCTTCTTCTGTGAATTTTCTTTTGTAAATTTTGTTGCTGTAGTACAGTCTGTTCCAGCTCTGCTTATACAGAATCGTAGGGCTTGAAAACAATCAAACACCTGAAGAAATTGTTTGCCTCAACTTTCAAAGTTTAATTGGCTTCCATTGCAGCAGCACAGCAGTCCATATTTAAACAATTGTTTGTTTATAATATTATTATTTTTTGTACCCTAAATTTTGTTCCCTTGTACCATGTCAGGTTATTCAGAGGACTTGAACTGTGCAAATGTATATAACAACTTGTATGTGTTCTAAAACTTACAACCAGTAGTGAATGTATAATGAATAATTAATAATGTAAAGTGAATTACAATTAGATTTTTCCATTTTCTTCTTTTGGAATTAACAATAAATAAATAAAAAATGTTCTTGAAAAGTTTTGGTCCGGACTCTAGCAATCTTGCATACAACACCACTGACCAGCACAGGAAACAAGCAGCATTTAAGTACACCATTCCTCACACACAGCCCTGTGTCCCTCTGTCCTGAACTTCCTCAACCAATCAATCCTGTTTATTGCCATGCCACTTTTACACAGATTAAACAAAAATATTTAACCAAGCTAGAGTCGACAATAATAACTTTTTAATTTATTTGAAAACATGTTGGACCAATTGGTCAACTCTTGTTACTTATTGAACTTATTGAAAATCTCACTACAGACATAACTTCACTTCTGTCAAGAAACCAGTGATTGTAAAACAAGCATGCACTGTATTTTTAATGAGCTGGTTGCATTTTGTTTTGTCAATTTAAAACACACTCACCTCTGCAAACAGCTTCTCGTTCTCAATTTTCAAGACATGACTCTCTTTCCTGGCAGAAGCAAAAGGTGATTTAGTAATGTGGGTTGACTGTTGCGCCACACGTGACCTAGACACACCAGAGGTCACTTGAGGATGCGATGTAGTGGAGGATTGCTCAACAGGCTCATCATCAAGGATCACAATGCTTTCCATTACGTTTGAGAGTCCAGCCTTCAGCGATGAAACTTCAGAAAATGTAGCTTTTGGGCCTAAAGTAGTAAAAACGTACCCAAACAGATTTTGATTCAAAGTATCAGTAAGGCATACATATCACACATCATCATATCAAGCAACATGCAGTAAAATACTATTCCAGGGCCAGCTGACAGAGCTGAGCAGCAGCATTCAGTTTGCCAAGGGTCTAACCATTTTGTTTTTCACATTCAATACATTATTCAGTAAATAATAAGGACATTCAGCACTTTATTACACAGTAGTCTGTGTTCATGATTTTGCCAATCTGCAGGTTAATCTGTTCTAATCATGTTTGATGGGAGTGCTGGTATGTTTACCAAATGAAAACTCTCAAATTGCTCCTACAATTCATAAACTACTCAAAATAGCAAACAGACTCCCTCTGTTTTGCACACAAAATAATACATGTTTCATGGAGACAGCGGTAAGAATGCCTCTATCAACACGTAATGGGCAACTTACCTCCATTCTACCAATTAATCTAATACATTTCTTTGCAATGTGAGAGGACAGTTGTTCAAATTAACTGCACTAACAGAACACTCGCAACAGGGTTCATTTTAATCGAACCTAACCTACCAAGTGTACACACACTTAAAACTCGTGTATTTGACTATTAATTTAGCACCAATATTTTCTAACGGTAACTTTAAATCGGAGTTGTATTTCAGTGAATACAGGTGGCAACAATATCCAATTGCTAATAAAAAAAATCATTAAATGTGTTACTTAAATACTCCGCGCTTATTACATAAAATACAAAATCGAGATGTTGAAAGCTCCGCGAGCGTCTTAATTGTGTTTTGCATCGGGAAAATCCATATAGCTGACAAGTATGTGCTGACCGGTAAAAACAGAGGGTTTACTAACTATCACTAATCTAGACTACTTTATATACTCACAGTACACCCTGATCCTCGCCAGGAATATCAGGTAGAATAACACAGTACAAGTGATGGCTTGCGATTGTTTTTCTTTTTTTACCTAAGCTAACTTCATTTTTACTTAGCCCAAGCCATAGTTAGCTTGTTAGCATGCAAGCTAGCATTAGCATTGTTTTCATTGTTCAGCTGTCTTAAAACTATACTTAAAACGACTTGATAATACGGTCCAGCCAAATTATATGCATACTACATCTTTACTAACCACAAATACATTTTCAAACACTGCTAATCAATATCACAAAGCAGCGAGTACGACTTACCCAATTTAACGCAAACGACCAAGTGAACATCAGGTTGCCAAATACAAAGAGATAAAATCCACCCTAGTGGCAAACTGGCCACAAAAACGACTCAGCGTGAAGTTGTCAAAATAGAGATAAGATGTCAGTTTAGGTCTGTTTTACATTTGTTACATGTCATCGCTTGGAAAGCGCGGGTGAAAATCACACTCTGCTACGTAGCTGAACAACTCAGCAAGACAAAACACTTCAGAAGAACAACCTTAACGTTTTAACCATGACCAATCCCGATTCGATGGATTCCGCGTCTCGCTTAGCTCATTGGTCATATGCTTCTTCGTTTCCCACCTCGTTTTCTGTCTTTTGTAAGTCCATCATTGCCATCTACAGCCAACACCGTAGTGCTGACACGGTATGGGTCCAGCCAATTTTTACAGTTCAAGAAAAAACATGTGAAGCCCTGGCAAAAATATGGAATCACCATTCTCTGAGGATGTTCCTTCAGTTGTTTAATTTTGTAGAAAAAAGCAGATCACAGACATGACCAAAAAAAACTAAAGACATTTCAAATGACAACTTTCTGGCTTTAAGAAACACTAAAAGAAATCAAGAAAAATAATTGTGGTGGTCAGTTAAAAGTTAGATTTCTAGCATTTTTAGGGAATAAATTATGGAATTACTCAATCCTGAGGAAATAAATATGGAATCATTAAAAACAAAATAACACTCCAACACATCACTTGTACTTTGTTGCACCACCTCTGGCTTTTATAACTGCTTGCCATCTCTGCGGCTTTGACTTAATGAGTGACAAACAGTACATTGCAAAAAATCTATTTTCAAAAACTAGATAATATGTATAAAAATAGATCTAAATGCTTATATTAAGCAAATAAATCTGCCAATGGGGTAAGCAATTTTTACTTGGTAAGATTTCTTAAAA
>JAVSBV010056642.1:0-10722 GCA_033117975.1 Parotocinclus spilosoma
ACACACACACACACACACACACACACACACACACACACACACACACACACACACACACACACAGTCACACATTAAGGGCCACTTTTAAAGACCCCAATTAACCTAACAGGCTTTTCTTTGGACGGTGGGACGAAACGGGAGTACCTGCAGTAAACCACACAGACACGGGGAGGACATGCAGGACCCAGGCCGCTTTTACATTATTGCATTATCTGTACTAATTATAGTTTTCCATATATACTGCTAATTTCAGAATTAAATATCCCACAATTAAATATTCCCTAATTATTGTAAGCAGTGTATTAAAAAGGTTAAGTATGTGTATAGCAGTTATTATTAATCGAACACAGTGGCAGTACATGCTCCCTAGATGCTAGCATTCCACTCGTGTTTTCGGTATCTCTGATTCATTTACCTATTGCTTGCCTGCAATTCTCTTGTAAGAATAATTTTTATATTTACATAACAGTTTTTTACATCCAGTTTGGTCAACATTGCCCTTCCACAGACTGTAATTCAGACCTTTTATACCTGTATAACATCTTCACCGTCTATACATAATTTATAATAACGACGAAAAGAAAATAAGAGCAAAATTCTTGCCGTGCTAAAACGCTAACTTCAAAGGATAACTTCAGAATAATTCCTGCACGGTACGTTTATTCTTCCGCACCATAACGTAGGGGAACCATGACAGATTTGACACTTTGATCATTTAGTTTTTGTCTGTAATGATCGTATTACAAAAGAAGTTGCTGTAATGTGTTGATTCGTAATTGCTATGTGTATGAGCATTGTGTTCTTAATAAAACGGAACGGTTTTAGAGATTTTTTCAAAATTTTGGATTGACAAGCAACCAATGCTAAGAGAGAGTATCGAATGGATATCAGGCACTCCTGGCCAATAACAGATCAGTATCCTGGCTGATCCAATCTTAGATTTTTTGATTGGATTGGAGCATCATTCTCCAAAGGCTCATTCGGTTCAGAACCCCCTCGCACACATGCCAGTGTAATATGTAGTTGTTGTTCAAGTACCACTTTGTGTCATATCAATTTTTCATTCTTAACTTTAAAGTGAATTTGCAATGGAGGCTTTTTAATCGAAGTAGCTATTTCAGTAGACAGATCTCTCTCTGGCATCAGCTGAATATTACAGTAGCTCACAATATAAAGGGTACAAGGGTAAGGGCCCTCTCCACTTCATATTCATATTGTAATCTGTCCCTCTGTATTTTATGAAGCTCTTACATGAACTCCCAAGGTGAAATGAATGGGAAAGCAGCAGAAAACAATGAATGGGATGTGGATTAATTAAACCAATACTTATCCAAAAGGACCAGCGAGCAGCTTGGCTTCTTTAGAAGCTCTTGAACCTTTTCTTCACCCTGATGGCGGCAGCTCAATCTAGAGAGATGACATCATTGTAGATCACAGTAAAGGTCTCTATTGTCTCCAGGGTGACAGACATCTCTATGGCGTCATTGTGTTGTGTGATTGCTTCAGGTCTCCCTCTGGGCTCGCCTTCATTACCATGCACTTTTATGCTGCACAACCTGCTGCTTGCCTCAATAGATCAACAGGCTTTTACTTTTTGTTCTGCTATTATTCACCTATTTCAGTTTTTTTTTACGTCTATCCTACCTTGTTTTTGTCTGACGATAATACTATTCATATAATTTCAAGTTCACTATGTTTATTCTTGTATATTACACTATGTATGTGTTCATGGTTGTTCTACAGGATGAGTCAAAAGGCACAGGACACCCTTTTAGTGTAGAATTAAAAGGGAACGTGACATATCTGAATTTGAAAGTTGCAATATTGGATCAAGGGCAAGGTGGTCATGGAGCATATCAAAGAAAACCAGAATTGTCTCAAAAATTGGTTGCCACAATAGAAATGTTATCAACATACACAATTCAAAACATTTGTTGTTCGCCACAGGTAACTGGAGATGTAACTGATGATTCTGATATCCGGGGAAAGCAGCGTATCATAGCTACAGACTTCAACAACCGACACCCAAAAAGATCACCAGTTTCACACAGCACTGTTACATGTTACATTTGGATGGCAAACCAGGTAGTGATCGTCTTAAGAACCGCTACTGACCAAGAAACCTCAACAATGGTTTTGTCAGCTTTTGTCAAAGAAGCAGCACGTGACATGCCCCATGACTTTTGACTCGCCCTGTATAATGAAAATAAATTACACAACCATCAATTGATTCATTCGTTCATTTTTTTTAATTTTCTTGTTCCTAGTCAGGGTCGCAGGAAAGCCAGTGGCAAGGCAAGGTGCAAGGCAGGAAAAAACCAAGACAGGGTGCCAAGCCAATACATACATTCACACACTATTGGCACTTTGGAAACACAACACAAACACATGCCTTTGGAATGTGGGAAACCGCAAGCCTGGAGAAAATTCATGGGGAGAACATCCAAACTCCACACAGGCAGAGAGCCCAGGATCGGGACTGAACCGGGGATAGCCAAAAAATCTAAAAATATTTATCATAAAACAGTACAATCCTCAAAATCCAAGACAAACAGGCAGGACAATTTCAGTAAAAGCAGCTACAACCTAATGTGCCTCCCTCCAAATTATTTAACATTGCCTTAAACGCACCCAGAGAGAGAGAGAGAGAGAGAGAGAGAGAGAGAGAGAGAGAGAGAGACCAGCTCCTAGAGATTAAGGCCATTTCTGAGGATCTCTTTGAGCCACTTTTGACTGTGATTGCACCAGAAGAACCAGTAGTATGCATAGATTATCACAGGTTGGGTATCGGATAGTTTATTTTTCACCTGGATCAAATGTAGTGTATAAGAATTGGGTCATTAACCATACTGTTTGACGTCTGCTACAAAGTGCATGAGCCGGCGAGTGGCCATTGCATCTCCTTGACACAGAAGTGGTCTTTGATCTTGGGAAGGGGAGAGAGAGAGTGACACTATTGTATGTCCTTATATGTCCCCTTCAATTGGTTCCTTTGTAAAGAGGAGGTCTTTTAACTTATATAGAGCTCCATGACCCGTCAGTCCATTTGTGATTCATTTGTGTATTATGTGTCTGCTGTGTTCCATTTATAATCTCCCATAGCAAACCGTATCTGATGGCTGTCAAGCTGTTTCCTAATGAATGGTGCTGGACGGACATTGACCCCTTTCGGTTTCTGACATCATGATCATTTCACTGAAAGCTACAAACCTTCTTTTCTTAAGTGCAGAAATGAAGAAACAAAACTGCAGAATTACGCCAATTATCCAAAGAACTCTATAATGATTTGATCTTCTTCCACTAATAACTCACAAATCATACAGATTGGAGCTAGTATGTGTACTTTTCTTGTAGGTCAGATTCCCAAAGAAAACACAAATCGCGATGCACCTTCTACCATGCCTCACAGCTGGAATGAGATTTTAGTTTTGGAGCACACATGAAAGGGTTTCGGCCATAAAACCCAACCCTTCACAAAACACAGTGAGATAGACTGTTAGATTTTACCTAGGCCTTTGTTTGCTGTTATCTTTTATGACCTCCTCCAACATTTCATGTTGTGTCACTGCACGATAGACACTCCAAGCATTTTGCAGAGATTGTCTTGATGTGAACTGATGAACACACAATTCTCTACAAACGCTCTCTGACCTTTTTCATCTTTGTGCATCGATGCAATTTAAAACGATGGTCAATACAATTCTTCCAGTTTTTCTTTTCTGAAATGTTTCATGCTCAGAGGATTCAGAGCATAGAACACAGATCCTTACTGAACCCTTACAGAATCTGATTTGTGGGCTTTTTAGGTCAGGGTACCTCTATAAAAACATACCTCAAGTCTCATCTGAAGGGCCAAAAGTTTGGAGAAGTCATTAGCCCCTAATTTTTTCATGCTGGCTGTAAAAGTTTATTCAACATATCCGGTAAATAAATAATGTTTTCCTGTTATTACAACTTGAAGGTCATGATGGAGGTCAGTCCATGTTTTATGAGTAACGCACTGATCCGTGTCATTGCAAAGAGTTTACGAACTTTAGCTTACGACTTTAAATCATGCATTTGAGAACAGTTTGTTCCTCTCTGTCGCTAATGTGTTACCTGTGTAACTGAAAAGGTTTGACAGGTGAATATTGCAGACTTAACTATATCAGTCTACTACTGATCTGTGTATAGTGTATTAACATTGTTTCCTGTGATTAGACAAATCTTATAATGATGACCTACTTTCAAATCCTACCGGAAAGCATGTCATTTAATTCAGTATGTTTAATGTGCAGGATTGATCTTATGTGATGCAGGAATATCTAAAGGTTTGTGGAGTGAAGGGTAGTTTGAAAGAGATGCATTAAGGGATGATGGGTATAAACTCTAGTTGACAAAAACAAACTCTCTCAATCAACAGAGAACATTTCATACAGAATCTGGCGTTTGTGATTTGACCCAAACATCAGGACGTATGCAAAGAAAGTGCTCAAGTGTACAAAAAAGAAAGAGACAAGAAAGCCAAGTGAAAGGGAATTGTTAGCTTTACCTAATATTTGGTCTGTGGGAAAGGCCTTTTCTAGAAAATGTTTTGTCTTTTGAGCCAGTGCACCCAGTTATTATATTTTCAGGCACAGTATCATCTTTTTGCCTTCTTTTGAAAGATTTGCAAAACAACATTTAACCTTCTATGCCAGGAAGCGCCTTCTGAAACTGAATGAAGCGTAGTTCTGTGTGATTTCTCCAAAGGTGGAAGATTAAATTCCTCCTTTGGTGAGTTTTCTATTATTTGCAGTTTTTAATAGGTTACTCTGCAGGCATTTCTTCTCTCCCTTTGAAGACTTGCACACAATTGAATAAGGCTGAGATAGTAAATTTCAGCACACCTTGATCATATGATTGTGAACAAGAGCCAAACGTTTTTAAGTGAGCCAGTATTTTGGAGAAATGATTATGCTACGAAAGTGAGTGGTAACTTAAAAAAATGGGACAAACACTACAGATAGCAGCTATTTGGAACAGAGGTAATGCAAATTACAATTAGTTCTTTAATTAGATCAATTTAATTGGATCAGTCTCCATATGATATAAGGGTATGATATTAAATATGTTAATTCACCCATGTATGTCTGTATTTAACACCTTTGATAAATAAAACACAGGTATTTTTACTTATTAGAGGTTGAAGGTAAATGTTTAATGTTTTTTTTCTCAATTTATTAATTATAAATTATAATTAATTTATAAATAAATTTAGAAATAAATGTAAATGTTTTGTACAATTATCAACCTTATCATCATGTAATTTTTGAACTGTGTATTGTGCAGTATTGGTAACAATAGTTTAAATAACCTTTATTTACTAACACATTCATTCAGTTTTTTAATTAATCATACTCAAACTCATTGTGATAACCCTCTAGATATCATCACTATAGGCTTAACCCCTTTAAGTTTATGTTAAAGTAAGCTTACAATCAAATCCAATCTACTGTCTTGCTCTAGGACCTCACTGTGGCAACTTTGGAGATGTGGGATTTGATTCATGGACATTCTAGTCCATACTCCAGTTTTTTAGCTGCTGGATAGCCACAGTCCAAAACATCATGGAGGTGCTGGGGATCGAACCTTGGACCACATAAATCCGAAGTATGCATCCCCTATAATCACATGTTACTGTATAATTTTTTAACTGTACTGTGTAAAAATACATACATTTTTAGGTAATTGTGAGCAGGTTAGTCTTTATATGAGCATTAAGCAGATTGTGGAAAAGTGTGTATGAAACTTCATAATGCTGATAAACCACTTTATAGCCAATAAACATATTGCTTTGAATTACATTTATATTTACAGTACAGAGCAAAAGTATTTGGCCACTATTAGATTTGTTGTTTTAGAAAGGGCATAATGCCCATTATATTGTGGTGGGACTGCTGGACTATGGTGGCCTAGTGGTTAAGGCACTGGACTCTGGACCAGAAGGTCCAGGGTTCAAATTCCACCTCTTCCACAGTTGGGTCCTTGAGCAAGGCCCTTTACCCACAATTGCTTGGATTGTAAGACTGTATTAACTGTAAGTCGCTCTGGATAAGGGTGTCTGCTTAATGGCACAGATGTTAATGTATAACACACTCGACAGAATTGCTCCCAAGAATTATAAACTTGTTTTTGTGACTCCAGAATATTATTTTCCTTTGGTTTTAATTCAAATATTGGTGAATGTCTTTGCCCTTTCACCCTGTTCCTCTTGCAGTGGTTTCTTGGCCCTTTCTCTTCCAAATAATTCCCAATCAAGATTCTTCAGACTGTGAAACCGGACTGTGTGTTTGGTGCAATGAAATCTGCTGTTGCACAGTAATGAACAAAGCCATATAAACTAGTGCCCAAAATTATTGGACTGTAGTCTCTGCTCAGTTGCTTCTCAGCTTTTCTAAATCTTCAAGCACTCAAGACCTGCTTCCGTTGTAATCCAGGATTACTAACTTTAATCCAACATAAGTATCCTCCCTATGTCATTATGAGACGTCGGATGCCGATTGCCTTGTATTTTGACAAACAGCGATTTCCTTCTGTTGTTATTTTTTTAATGCTTGTCTTTGCACACTGTATTGTTTGTGAGGATTTTTTACTGACCTTATATGGTGAAACTATAGTGCTGTATCTAGAAATAGATTCTTTTATAAACACATAATAGGATATAGACAATCTGTAACATTGTTCATACAAAAAAAAGTTTCCTTAATGCACACATTGTACTTTTGTGTAAACCCAGTGTATGCTATTTAAATGCGACAAAGCATTTTACTATTATTTGTTCTATTCAGTTCTTCCACCTTCTGCCTTTTCGCCTTGCTACAGGGTTTGTCATGTTGAGCCTCTGCCAGAACAAATTACTTTAGTGCAGTGTGACTTTTCACTGATAAAAAATGACACTGAATGAGATTGTGATAGCATGAGTCTAAATATGGTGCCATTCACCCAGGATGCACAGGCTTAGTTTTATCTCAAATCATCACAAAGCTGCATTCCACTTTAACCTCATATACAAAGCATTCGGAGACTCCGTCATTTTTCACATTTTGTTATGTTGCGGTCTTGTGCTTATATTTAAAAAATGAGAATGATGTGCCCTGTCATTCTGCAGTCAATGCCCCATAATGAGAGTGAAAACAGAATTTCATATTTTTTTTTACTTATTAGGAAAATACATTTTAAACCAAACAAAAAATTTGCGTTACGTATTCAGACCCTCTGCTACAGGTCTGGGGGCCACCCATTTCTCATGATCATCCTTGAGATGTTTCTACACCTTGGTTAGACCCACCTGTGACTGACCACTGTGTGGAGTGGGCATGATGATTCGGAAATACGCACAACTGTCTATATAAAGTGTTACAATTAACAGTGCAAAAATGCAACAAAAAATTCTGCACTGAAAGTCCCCAAGGGCACAGGTGCCACCATAATTCTTAAATGGAAGAAGTTTGGAACAACCAGGACTCCCCACCAAAGAAGGGCCTTTTTAGGAGAGGTGACCAAGAACCAAATAGTCACTCTGGCTGAGCTGAAAAGAAACTGTGTACAGGTAGGAGAAACTTCCAGAAGGTCAACCATGACTGGAGCATTCTCTATTTGTTATGATTGCAGTTCTAAGCAGCACGTCTGGTGGAAGCCAGACACTGCTCATCACCTGCTCAATATCATCCCGACAGTGAAGCATGGTGATGGCAGCATCATCTTGTGAGGGTGCTTTTTAGCAGCTGGGACAGGGAAACTCAGGGTTGTGGGAAAGCTCAATGAAGCAAAGTACAGAGATGTTCTTAATGAAAACCTGGTCCTGAACGCTCTGGACCTTGGACTGGCAAGTCATCTTTCAACGATACAATGAGCCTATGCACACAACAAGGGCAACACTAATGTGGCTTTGGGACAACTTTCTGAATGTCCTTAAGTGGCCCAGACAGAACCCTGACCTTGAGTTTTAGGTCTCTCTGAACCCAACTGGTTGTCCACAGGTGGACCCCATCCAACCTGACAGAGCTTGAGAGGATCTACAGAGCAGTGAAATCCCCAAGTACCAAGTATAAAGTCTAAATACGTATGGCAATGCAACATTTCAGTACTTCCTTTTTAATAAAAGGTCTAATATTTTTAAAAGTATTTTATTTGTGGTTTACTGGAAAGTCTGTGCTAATGAACTAGAAACTGAAACGCTAAAATTATTTGTGTCTGAAATGCAAAATAACTGTAATATAATGTGCTTTCACATTTAGACAGATGTATTAAAATCATTAAAAAACAATTTGTTTTAGATGGAAACAAGTGTGATAATTGCCTTAGCAGCATAAATTACAAAAACAATATATGATGATAATGCAAATCCTGGTTCTAAGACATGGTTTTAATGAAAATCTGCAGTGACATTCTTTATTTTAAATTTTGCACTTAAAATGTAATCTCTTATTTTAGCCTGTAAGGATTAAGGACCCCTACTGGGAATCTGTTAGAAGCAAGGGTTTGATGATCTCCAACGACTCTAAAAGGTTTAGCTTCTTTGTGTACACATATAATATATACACAGAGAATCTGTGCAGGTACAAGAAGCTATTTTATAGAATATCTTAACATTTAATGCCTGTGTTTAGACACTACAGTAAACTATTAAAATTTAAGCAAATAATCCCTACCATAATAAACAATTTTTTTTCTGTGTAGGTTTGACACCTAGAACCGAGACTAAATTTGTGTTTTAAATTTTGCCTTAAAAATAAATAGTCCAACATAGTGGATTCGTCCCCACGCCACCACCACAGGTCTCAAAAGCTGATAAAAGCATGTAATCACCATGTGACATTTAAAAATGCTGTTGTCAAGAGTCAAGAGTATCATTTTTCACACACACAGCTATACACAGCAAAACATGCAGTGAAAAAAATGCTTACGTGACACTCCACGTCCAGAAAAATAGAAATAGAAACAGAGTGCAGAAGAAAAAATGTACAATATATACACAGAGGAAGAAACCACAGAAATTTCAGTGCATACACGGTACCGTTTAATGTAAGGTGTATCTTAAAGTGCAGTATTGTGCAATTAAACAGAATATATATAATGAATTATATATATATACAACCAATTCGCGGTTCACCTTTCGCATTGCGGGTTTTCAAAAAATATGAATCGAAAAAATAGATTGCGGATTTTGGGAACTTTTACATATTTTTTTTTCTTTTTTATATTAATTCTAACAATAAAGGACTGTTATAAATCATTAAATATTACAACTTACAGTAAATTACTGTTAAATATAATGTTTACAGTAAAGAGAACGTTCCATTACTTCAGCGTGTTGCTTGATTCTTCAACAGTCAAAAACACTACAATACTGTATTTAAGTTTTATTATAGACTGAATTCATTCAAGCCCTACGATGCCACCCAAACATTCTGCAAGTTCTACAGCTAAAATAGTGTATATAATATAGCGTCCCTACTTCGCACATTTTTATTTGGATCCCTGTACTCTCTACATCTTTACCCTCCCCGAGTATAGCAGCTTGGATTCTCGTGCCCCATCTCCCAGCTGATGATGCCACACACACGAAACACCTGGTGTTCTCGACTGGTGGGTTTCAAATTCCAAACCGCCATCTTGGCACTGCGGGGGGTTTGCTTGCTGGCTCCAAGCCGACACACTAGCAGATGGGTCATGCGCTGAAGTCTGGGGGTCCTAAAACCCTGTTAACATAGACACAGGAGCTGAGTGACAGCAGGAGTGTGGCTGCTCACACCTCGAAGCACAAGGCTTGCTTAGATGTGTATATCGAAGTGCCATGGCAACCACGAGAGACATGTCTGAACCGAACACAAAAGCGAGCGAGGACACTCACGTGTGTGAAATGGGTCTTGCTCTGAGTGATGTTATTTTTGGCTGGAGAGGCGGCGCCAGGTTACACGTTAAATCTTAACTACATCAGTAGCTAGTGTCTTTCTCTGTCTCTCCCATTCATGGTGAAGTAATTTAGAACTGGAGCAGCACAAGCACATGCAGCGAAGATCTGTAGCATTTGGGGAAATATTAATAATATTTCTCAGTAAGAGTTTCAGGATTGTAGGATAAAATATATCGTATATATGTGACTGTGTGAGTGCAGTTCTGAACAGGACTGAAAAGATCTTTTTTTTCCTTGCCTCAGAGTCTGATGCCTTTCATTTTTGTGTGTGATCTTTCTCATTCCTGTGATCTCCATTTGGCTGAGTTCCATGCTATTGTGTAGAATGGAGTGTGTCTGCTGAGTGAACACAGTCCATGATCTAGCCTTTATGGTAGACTAAAGAGTGCGAGTGAGCAGCACTTCTGGTTGAGGGCTTTCTTTTAACTAAAACACAGACACAGTGTGCAAACAGTGAATGCATTTTGTGTCCTTCATATGCAAGTTCTGATGATTTAAAAACTATACTGCTCACAAAACTTCAAAATTAAATCTCCTACAATGAAATACACCCTAATTTTTGTAAGAAGTGTAGCCCAAGATATTCTCAAGTTTCATGGTTTTTTTTGGCAACTAAATTTCATTTGTTAAAGAACAAATTCCTGCATTTTAGGTCTGCAACACATTCCAAAGGATTATGACAGAACCAATAAAGGGCTACTAATGAGGTACAGTGCATCCGGAAAGTATTCACAGCGCTTCACTTTTTCCAGATTTTGTTACGTTACAGCCTTATTCCAAATTGT
>JAVSBV010056653.1:0-10722 GCA_033117975.1 Parotocinclus spilosoma
ATATAATATAATATAATATAATATAATATAATATAATATAATATAATATAATATAATATAATATAATATAATACTATCAGAGCACAATCTCCACCACAGTGTGTGAACCCTTTAGTGTCCACAATCCTGTTACATTTAATGTTACTGTCTCTAAAAAGATCAACAGATAAGAAGTCCAAGTGTTAATGTAGAAAATGGACTAATAAAATGTCGTTATTCTACCTTAAGCATCAGTTATTCTTGGATACACCTGTCTCGAATAGCAAAACCCATCACCTTCGTTCAATATTTTCAGTTCATCAGTCTTAGTTTTATATGACGTGGAGGCAGATATATTTTTGTTGAGCCAACAAGTGGTTTATGTGTAACAAAATGCTTAGTGAGCAGACAGGTGTTTTTAGCACAGCTTCTCTGTTGATAATTGAAAGTACTTTGTATATTTCAACTTTATTCCTAGTATCAGTGCCAGTACTTGTAGATCACCACAGATGTTCAAATCATATGTGGTGTATGGCATGCGTTTCAACAACAACACCATGTTAATAGGTACTGAAGTTTGAAAAGTCTTGTACCATTTAGCTTTACGCTAAAGATACTTGGGTCATTTAAGTTCTGTGAACTGCATATGCATTAGCAGATGTTCCCTGCAAATAAACAGATGGTGATTGGCAGAGGGCTCTCTCCATCAAGCATGAAGGACAGGCATGGCCAATGAGGCTTTTCAAATAAAGGATGCAAATCAACCTTGAAATCACAATGATAATATACTTATTATCTTACCTTGTCATTAAATGAATTCTTATGTACTTTAGTTGTCACATTAGACAATCATTTCGAAAAGTGTTGCTTTCTGGAAGAAAGAGCTTATTATAGACTACACAGATTATATGTCAATCATTCATTTTGAAATATCCCCTAATTTTTGTGAGCAGTATATTTTTGGGGGATTGTTGATGAACCCATCAGTGCAGAGGTAGTGCTGGAGAAGCCAGCTACATTGGTTAGATATTAATAAGTCTAAGTAATTAGACAGACATATTGTGGGGAATGCAAATGGCATTGACTTTCAAGCACTTCTGAGCCAAGCTCTCAGATTGTCCAGACTTTACACTACAAATGTGGCGGCCAGGGTTTGTCTTGGTAAACAACTGGCATGCAAAAAAAAGTACAATTGTATTTCAACAAATTTGAAAATGGATGATCTCGTATGATCTTACTAGTCTGGTCTTGCTGAACTTTGCAGCAAAATTGATACAGTACAATATAACAGCTCACCACACACTGCCAAAGTGTCTTAAACAGATGATATACAATATGATGGGTTTGAATGAGAATGCCTGCAATGTTAACATTCATGACTTGATGCGCGACATTTGCTAAGTAAACATTTTTGCCTTGCCCAAAGTTCTAATATGGTTACTCAGCTACAAAGCACCCAAACCTCAGAAACCACCCATCAACCCTATTTACCGAAGCTCACCTTCGCTACGAATGCACTGCCCTCTGAACAAAGTGCTAGTGCGGCATAATGGATTTGCATTTTTAGCTGCCCTTGTAGAACTGAACAACTGTAGTAAAATTTCTTTGTCCTAGTAACAAAAAGCACTGCTGTGTGCTGCTTTGTGTCTACTATGTACTTTAGTTTTACATCAAAGCAAATTGCAAGCATTGTCTATCTCAGATGAAAACAACCCCACCAAAAACACAAATAAGGATATATTGTATTTTGGATGTATTTATATGATATACTACACAACATCTATTACTTTATAAACAATAGACTGTTTTACATATTATTATAGATCTGAAGAAAATATTCTAAATGGGTTTTGATATCAGCTTGCAAGACAAAATTTTAGACAAAATGTGAATATTTCAAAGTACGGCAGTATGATTTATTTTTTAACCATGGTATAGTTTTGTTATTGACATGACATTTTTAACCAAATCTGCATTGATTTGGGAGAACATACACACATAAAAAGAATTAAAACCTCTCCTAAACTTAGGAAGAATCAAATATGACATTGCACCTCTTTCTTCCCCTTGTAAATACATGCATACCGTAAGTGGAAGCTGGTTGCTTCATAAAATGTTAATTTTGGCTGCTTGTGAGAAAATAAAAAATACTGGATTTTGACTTGTTATTCTTTACAGTTATTTTGCAGGTGGTCATGAATACGTATTTTTGTCTATCCTCAGAAAAGACTAGATGGTGTGTAGTTTAGTTCAGGTGTAGTGAGACCTAAGTAAGCTCTACATAATAATAATTACATTCATCTGACAGTCTGTCGCATTTCTTATTGATGTGGAGCTGTATCACACAGCCCTTTACAATTAAACTGTAACACAAACGATCATTAGTTTCCTTTTATTGCACCAATACATAATAATGGATATATAATTTCGCATAATATCGCAATAATAACGGATGTTAATTTCAGGCTATTTTACAGTATGTATTTAGCACACAGACCATGTGATTTGACACCTGCTGCTCATCTACTCATGTTTTGTGTTTCTGCTGTACTAAAATTTCACTGTGCACAAACATTTGGAAATAATTAATTGGGTATATTTTTAAATGGTTTTTTGTGAGTGCTATATTATGGAACATGCTGTAACTCTGAAGTCTGTTGCTTATACCACATATAGAAATAATTTCTAATGTGCTAGATTTCTTGATTATGCTAAAACTGTAGGTGATTTTGTCCCTAGTTGGTGTTTAATGACATATTGGCCATGTTGCACACCAATTAATTTATTATTAAGTGTAGGAGATTATACATTTTAAATGTATAACATATTGTAAAAGTACTACTAAGTTGTGGTTCATTACTGTGGCCTACATTGGCTTTGGGTCAAATGTATTGTGGTTGTTACCTTCAGTAGTTTTAGGGAAATTGGCATACATGTATAGTTTTGTAGCTTGCTGATTATGTAGGGCATGAAGCTTGACTGAGTTTGCTGTCAAAGAAAAAGTAACAACTGGATAGTGTCATCTGGAACTGAGGAGCTCTTTATTATGCAGTGTTGCCTAAATAAGCATGGTCTAACGTTCATTCTAACCTGTATTCTCTTCACACATTGCAAATTGTGAAGTATAGATCAGAATACTTTGACAAAACGGAGACATTCTGATATGAAGTGGTGTGGTTGGTATATTGCTAACACTAACTAAAGGCGAAAGCCTAAGACTGCTACTGAAAATGCTTCCATTTTGCTTACATGTTTTATTACAAATCACATATTCAGCAAAGAAGTTTGAGTGAGTTAAATTTTAGGGGGAAAACCCTTTTACTGAATTTCTGAATTTATTAGGATTTGGTATGCTCCATGTTTTCCCATAATGATAGTATGCATGTGATCTGGCATGGACTCTACAAAATTTAAAGATTAATCCCAACATGATTTCACAACATTACTCACAGTCAACCAAGAGATGTGTCTAGTAAAATCCCAACTCAGAAAGAAGTTGGGACCGTATAGAAATTGCGTATACGGAAACACAATGTTTATTACAATTACTTTGACTTTTTTTAATTGCAGACAAAATGAATCTAAGATATTTAATAGTAAACTTTCATTTCATTTGTTAATAAACATTCAGTCCTGCATTTTAGGTCTTTCTCTTTTTATTAAAAAGTTGGGACAGTAAAGCATTTACCACTGCAGTGTTGGCATTCCTTTTCACTACAATCAAAAGATGCTTCCTCCACATTGCAAAGATATGTGTTACGGCATGTGCCCAGCAATGGATCGGTGTCCTGTGTATTGTTGATTCCTATATCAAACAAGTTGTGCAGCTAAGTCAATTAAGAATATGTCTGATGTGTAAATGTTCTGCTTGGAAGGATGGGGTGGGAGGGGGGAGGGTTAAAAATAATAAGATTTAAAATTAAAAAAGCAGATAAATAGTAGTGTAAAACATTTAAAATTGCAGATGCAGACACAAAGTTTGTTTCCTGCAATGTAGTTACCTATTTTATTTTAAAAAGCAGGTGTAATCTGACCTGGGGTGCACAAACATTTGACTGTATATACACCTAGGTCAGCTCTGTGATGACTGTAATGCTGAATAGTTCTGAATATAGATGTTTAAATTACAATCTGTATGGCATCAAACATCTTTGTTGTAAAGCTGCTTTGTGACAATTCTGTATTGTAAAAAGCGCTATAGAAATAAATTGACTTGACCATTACTTTCCGTTACAGTGGATGAGTGGCAAACGCGTGGGTGCCGTTGTTGTGCGATAGCAAGGGCAATTGATAACCGAGGTTCCACTTGATTAGTATTTGTATACTGTATGATACTGTATGTCTGGACAACAACATTACACAACTCACTGTTTTATGTGATGCCTGTATGCCTGAATCATATTCCAATATCATATACTGAATAAAATAAAATAAGCTGTCAGATGTCAGCACTGTTCAAGATAAGTCTTTCATCTTTGTTACAGATCCAAACTTCTGGATGCTGTGTATGAGTGACATGCGCTGGCTGAGGAATCAGGTCGTGGCACCTCTAACAGAGGAGCTGGTGTTTCGTGCTTGTATGTTGCCCATGCTGGTGCCCTGTGCTGGACCTTCCACAGCTATCTTCACATGTCCACTCTTCTTTGGTGTAGGTTAGTATAAGACTGCAAACAAAAACGTTTACCAAGGTTTGATAGTGTTAAGTTGTTTAGCCTGACTGTGTGTTTGTGTGTGACTGCAGCACATTTTCACCATGTGATTGAGCTGCTGCGCTTTAGGCAGGGTACCATCTCGGGGATTTTTCTGTCTGCAGGTAAGGATTGTTTTGGGTAAAGAATCTGTCTGTGTTAGGTGCAGTTAAAAGGAATAATATGTCTCATTCCTGTTATTTATGTCGCAGCTTTCCAGTTCTCATACACAGCAGTATTTGGAGCTTATACTGCATTTATATTCCTCAGAACTGGTGAGTCTGGATTCTGTATCTTAAAGGCTATATTCTCCTGAGACCTGGTAATTCATTTTGGGTCTGATACCTTTAAGTCAAATACCATTTGTGCAATCTGTTTAAATCGTACTGCAATTTGAAGAGAACATCCTGTGCTTTCTAAAAATGCCACACTTGTGAAGGTGTGGATAACATCTTCCACATTTTATGCCCACAAGGGAAACAAGTGATTAATTGTCTGGTATATTATGCAAATTATTTATTTATTAAAATATTTCTCCATTACTTGTTTTCAATTTAGTATGCATGAATGTACAGTAAAACCTTTAAAATCACAGCTTGTATTTACTGTTACTTCGTAGTGCACATCAGGAATGCCTCCAGATTTTACTCAGTTTCCATACTTCGGGAAGCAGAATTCTGATTGGGCCAGAAAGGATCCATATGGATCAGAGGCTATATGTAAGCGAGAGCTATGACTTTGAGCTAAGGTGCTGGTGCTTATTGGTATTAATATTAACAAGCTGAAAACTTTGCCATATCTATGCACAAGGCATGCTTGGAAATCCTAGGATCTGGTTCTTCTGGGCGATGAAGTGCAGGTCCCAGTTCTAGCCAATTTAATTAGCCAAGAAAGATTCTTCAAGATTTGGCAGTCTCTGATTAAAACAAAACAAATGATGCCTATTAGAAGGTGAGACTGCTCTTAAACACATTCCAACAAGGCTGCCTTAGTCTACTGTGACCACGGAAGTTCTATTTAGTTAAGCAGGTGCCTTACAGGACCACCAATTCCCACAGAACTGAAAGTTTTTGTACATACTTGCCAATCCCAGTGGTCTAGTTCTGGATTAAAAAAAAATACAAGTACTGGAATACATCCATTGACCAGCAGCTGGAAATCTGAGGGAATGTGGGTGCTCGATTGGCACAGTCCCTACCAAAAGGAACACACTTTTACCTTAAGTATTTCAACTCTGTCAACATACTGGATATGTTAAAATCCAATTGTCTCCTGAAACAGTAACCATTATAAAAAACTGAACAGTAATCTACATGAAAATGAATAGATATCAAAGCTTAACAATATTATGTTTCGTGATCAATGAAGACCAGTTTCCACTACAAGAGAAAATTGCTGTAACATGTTTCTTCCAACCAAATGCTTATATCTTTACAAAATACTAAATATAAAAACCTGTTTTTCTTTATGGTCTCAGGAGGATATGATACATTTTGGGTCTTAGAACCCCTTGTTCTATTAAATTGATTATGGTCAAAAGGGAAAAATTGTTTATTCAGAAACTGAAGAATCTTGGGCAATCCCAAAATATACTCTCACCAATCATTTTATTGTTTCCACATGTTTTTTGTCAGTTTCTCTTACCATATAGATACTTTTTCTAGTTCTACAATTACAGACTGTCGTCCATCTGTTTCGCTACATGTAATGCTATGTAATTCGCTATGTAATTCCCTAATAATTATCAGGATTAGCACAGATCAGGTACTATTTTGTTGATGGATTGTTCTCCAGCAGTGCTGGAGAGTTCTCAAACATTTCTGTGTTATTGTTGGACTGAAAATAATATACCAGCCCAAAATATCTAGCTACCAGCATCCTATAGTCAACATCATGTGAGCTCTGATGCAGGATTAGAGAATGACTAACACAAACTGTGCAGCAACAGATGAACTACTCTCTGAATTAACATCTACAAAGTAAAGCAGTACAGTAGATGTTTAATAGAGTGTAAAGTGAGTGAACACTGTGTTTAAAAACACCAGCAGCACTGCTGAATCTGATCCACTTGTACCAGCATGACAAACATTAACGCATCACCACCACATCAGTTTCACTGGAGAGTGGAGAATGATCCACCACCCAAACAGTGCCTGATCTGTTTTGGTCCTGTGGGGGTCTTGACCATTAGAAAGCAGAGTAAAGGGGACAACCAACTTATAAAACAGATGGACTACATTCTGTAGTTGTAGAACTACAAACTGCACCTATGGAGGTGTGTCTAATAAAGTGGTCAGTGAATCTATGTGCTAGTGTGGCAAGTCAGGGCTTGGCTGTCTAGATTTGGTCTTGGCACGTGCTGTAGTTTTATATAAACCTTTGCCTGACACATATTAACTAATAATTAACTGAACTTCTAATTCCAGGTGTATGCAATTTGAATGATGGTGTGAAGGATCTTCACATATATTTGGTGTTATACGTGCTCTTTTATGACCATTTTGCCCTTTGACAGGTCACTTGGTAGGACCAGTGATGTGTCACTCCTTCTGTAACTACATGGGGTTCCCTGCTGTGAGTTCAGCCCTGGAACATCCACAACGCTTCACTGTTCTGTCTTTCTATGTGCTGGGAGTGCTGCTCTTCCTCATCCTACTCTTCCCCATGACAGACCCACTGTTCTATGGCTGGCCCACACCCATTTGCATGCTCGCCTCCACACTTGACTCTCTCTGCTCCTGATTTTTGCCCTGACACTACTCTTCTTCAACAGCTGTGCTTTATCACCAGTGTCACAGGATCTGCTCTGTAGTGGATTTAATGGAGGTTCTGATAGCCCAGTGAAAAACAGGTATGGCAGCTGTTCCTGATGGTCTGGTGGACAAGACCATCAGAGTTTCACAAATTAAGTCGATTGAAGTTTGTGGGCTAGTTCGAAGAAGACCGGCATCTCTACATTGCTGCATGTTCATGGTTCTATAACAATACATATGGATGCGGGTTAGTTTGGGTAGAGTGTTTAATTATTTTACTGTGCCACTAAAAAGGGTATAGACTGTATGCACTGTAATGTTGATTCACTGCAGGAGCTGGGGAGCAGTTACTGGTGTTTTGCATTTTGTTCACTCGAAGTAATGCATAAGCTATGATATCAGGCACTAGTACTTGAAGAACGACGTTCAGGTTCACCCAGAGGTTCATTGAAATTTACTTTACTTCATATTTATTTGTAATCAACAGGGCTTTGTCCATTTGCACTTAATGACTCATCAGACTGGACTTTTCGTATACAATTAAAATTAAGTTTAGATTTAAATTGAAGTAATTTACAATTGAGTAAAGCCTTCAGTTTAATCTGTAAAAAGCTAGAGTGGTTGCAGAGTGCAAACTGCCATGCTGGTGTCATGCAAAATCTGGGGATCCAGGGAGTTTGTCCAGTTGTCTGTATGAGTACCCCCGTTAGGTGAATTGAAAAGAATAGTAGCTACAGATGCCCTTAAGAGAATGAAAGCGTGTGTACTATGCCCTGTGATGCACAGGCACCCAGTTCAGGGTACGTTTTCACCTTGCACCCAGTTCAGGGATAGGCTAGGACCTACTGCGTCCCTGGTCAATTGGTTATTGAAGCTAAATAAATGAAGCGTAATCAGGTGTAGCTGCTGCTTGGTTGAAACAGAACCTTGGTTCATACCAGCTGTTTGTACATAAGAATGAAGAAGCCTGGAGCAGTAGCCATAGTCCTATGGCTAGATTTACATGTAGCTGACCTCATACCAGAGAGCTCAAGGCACTTGTACCATTACATATCACTGCACAATGTTAAGCTGTGCTATAGGTAAAAGCTACATTTGTTCAGTTTTGCCTTGTGTCGGATAGATTCATATTTAACGTCCCTTTTATAGAGGATTTTTTTTTACCATCCGTATTCTTGTTGACACCTTAAGACCAGTGAAATCTACTTTATGCTCAGCCTGACCAACTGCTTGTTCATGCTTTACATAGGAAATAAGCGTGTTTTATTGCTGTGGAGTTGTTTACACTAAGATTTGAGACTGAAATAATTTATCATAGTGTAGTTACCCAGAAGTCAAATGGTATGGGAACCCAAAAACAAATGTCAAACACTGATCGTTTTACTGTCCATCCTATTCCTAGTCTTGCAGCTTGTATGCATAGATTTTTTTTTTCTCTATTTGTGCATGGCTGAATGCTCATGTAACCCCTTATCATGAAATGTGACCACTACTCTGCACCCTGCTGTACTGCTGATGTGTGGCTTTTGGAACCGTAATTGTTCTATTGCAGAAACGCATTCTGTAGCTCAGCAGATTGGCAAAGCACATTATTTCTGTATTTATGCTAGTATTGTTTTTTTCCCCCCACAACTGAAATCGAAAGCTCTCGTCTCTCCACAAAGTGTAAACTGTAAAACCTTGGACAATGTATTTTTTTAATCCAGCAGAACATTTTCTTAAAAGATTACATTTTGGATACCACTGTCTGTTGCTTCAGGATATAGATCAATAAATAGCTCACGCTTACAGACATAAATATGGCAAACGCCAACGGGTGCTATAAATATTCAGCTTATGTTAATTATGCTGTGACATAGTTTATGTGAGATCATTTAACATAGAATTCTAGCAATAACTATAGACGTGACCAACTCAGGGAATGCAATGCTTTTTAAGGTATAACCTTCATTAGCTAAAACTGGCTTGTTTTAATCGTGCCATAGTTGATGTGATCGAGTAGGTCTTAATCTTTAGGAGCTGACATGTTTACATATTGAGACGTTTGCTTGCAAAAGCTGCTCTGCATAATGCTGCTGTTTGTATTTCCATAGAGCCATCAGTTATTTATCACCTCCTTGTCCTTTAGATACGAAACTGTAATTTCCAACCGTTTCTGAAACATGGTTCTATCATAAGGACTAACTATTATAGTAATAATTGACACGCAATGCTGGAAAACCTGGAGAACTGTAAGGAAGAATAGCATTCCTATTCCAATATTTTGGTCTTTTTTTCAATGAAAGTAGGGAAAGAATTTAGCAAGCAACATGTACCATGATTGATTTACCTGTGGAACTGTTTTTTTACAATGCTTGATTAAGATTTTGGCAGAACCATCAGCTTTCAATGGAGTCCGAAACCCCACTGTTCTAGAAATTTGGCTTCACCTTATACTGAGCTAAGAAACATGTTTTCCCTTCCATATGTGTAACAATAACCTCTTTGTTTTCATTGATGCCCACTGCCCCATTACTCTCCCTTTAAAATGATTCATAAGACATTTGTAAGCATTTTCTTTTGCAGCTTTGAACCTCTTTGATCCAGAGCATACATCCTGTGTATGGATATGAGGAGCAATAGACATTCGAATCTTTAAAATGTCTTCTTTATACTGTTTCATTAAACCAGTATGCAGGCTATGGGAGGGAAAACATGGCTATACAGATAGTGTTTTATAACCTGACATGCTGTAATTATATTTGAGATATTTTTATTGGAGACTATATTTTATAATTAAATGTATTTTGTTGATACATGAACATATCTTGTACATGCATGCTGATTTTGAGAAAAGTCATGTGCAATGCAGCTTACAAATATTTTCTGACAATCTTTTTGAGGTATTTCAAATCACTCAGCAAAACCTGTAGTTCGCAAATAAAATAAATTTTACAGAAACCTTGCTGCATTTTTGAATTGACATGTATTAACGTTGCTGCACCGCATTGTCCAACATGTACTTTTGAAATTATACCGCTAGAGGAGGATGTTGTGCTTTTGTTTCGATGGATGAACACGTGTTGCCAGGGTGAATTACTTTACTTTGCTATTTTTGTTATCATGTTTTGAGAATTAAATTAGAAATTAATTTTATAAAGGTCCATACATAGAGCTGTGTCTGTTTCTATCTATGTATTAGTTATTGCTGCAACAAATAACTATTTTGATATTTGATTGGGGATAGGATTAACCGTACAGTCGCAGCTGACTCTCGGTCACTTGATGGATCATCGATCTCCACACATTTCTGTCCTTCATCG
>JAVSBV010056664.1:0-10721 GCA_033117975.1 Parotocinclus spilosoma
TAGTTCTTGTTTGTACGTTCGCTATACGTGTAAATCGTACAATAAAGGTTTAATAAACATTTAATATGTTACATGGCACGTCCCGTCTTCTAACATAGGGCGTGTTCGTTTAATCGGGCCAGCCGGTTATTAGGACCAAAACGATCGCGTCCCGATGTGGTCCCATTAACCGGATTCCCCCAGCAGCCTGAACTGTTCATATAAGGCAGGATGGATCCATGATTTTGTGTTGTTTATGCCAAATTCTGACCCGACCATTTGGACAGATAGTAGTAGATCGTAGCCCATGTGCTTCAAGGTTCGACGTGTTGTGCGTACAGGGATCATCTTCTGACCGCACGGTTCGTTAGGATAACTTGTTGCACCCAGGTCAGTGTGAGTGGCATCCTGACGATCGATCCGAACCGTTCCTTCATTAAAGCGGCAAGACGGCGTGAATAAGGGCTTGATTCAGGACGAGGGACGTTATGAGCGACGATGCAGCTGTGTTGGTGCTCAGTGAAACGCGCCAGCTGTCACTCACGCTGTCAGTCGGAGACAGAAATCCCAGCAGACAGACCCTGGCAGCATCTAAAGCGGTGGGCTCAGCCCTCTGATGTGGCACGTAGAGGGGAAACGAGTGGAGATGAAAAGCCTACGTCGACTTCATGCTGTGCCACTTTTGACACTTTTTGCTTTCCAGCATCGGAAAGAAGCTCCCATTCACGCGACGGCACAAACAGGCGATTAACAGATAAACGCTGCCAGTAAACGAGATGCTTCTTCTGCTCGTTCTGCCAATTAAGGCATTTTTGTCCTAATTGAAAGGATAATGACAGCTTGGAGTGGGCGAGGGGGTGAAACATTGGCGGCGCTCTGAAACGTGGGATTTTTTTTTTTTTTTAAAAAGAAAAACGGATACACAAAACACAATGGATGCCATTTCTTTGAAACGATTTCAGCTTTGGGTTTTATTTTCCCCTTTTCTTCTCCTCATCCTCACAGATCCATCCATTATCGTACGATTAATCCACACGGGGTCGCCGACCGGCCGGTCCACCGGGCCACTCGGCACCAATCCATCGTAGGGCACACACACACACACACAGTCACACACTAAAGGCCACTTTTAGAGACACGAATTAACCTAGCACGCATGTATTTGGACTGTGGGAGGAAACCGGAGTACCTGGAGTAAACCCACGCAGACAAACTTGTATTGCTATGTAAAATACACAACGTTTTTCGGAAAAGTAAATCCGAATTGAGGATATAACAGATGTAATACACATATGTAATCTATGGATAAAGGGTAAAAGCGAGTGGCCCCTGGATTCGTCTCCCAACCCCAGATCCATCGTACACAGCTGTCTCCTTGTCCCCTCTCTTAAAAATAGGACATTAATAAAAGGTCTCGTCTGACAGCAGCGGTTTAGCTGTTTTAAATTCAATTTGACCACCGTCGGCTGTCTTCAGTCATGAAAAGGATGTACGGTTAAAGATCAGAAGGAGGCTGTTTATGCCCGGTTCATATTTATCTGGTAAAGTCTGCAGATTAAAGCTAACCATCGCTCATAAGCGAGGCGCTGAAGAAAGCCGATTACGGCTGAATGATAGAATCAGTAGGGTATTACGTTAAGGGAAGCGATTTGTCTCAAGGCCCTATCTCTGGGCGATATATAACCTGAAGTCGTGGGATGGCAGGGAATAAGGAGAATTTATTGTCTGAGAGGATTACAGGATTAAAGCTTTTCTCGTGGCTTCCATTTAATGCCGTTCAGGGACGAGTCACGGCTCCGGGTTCCAGGTTTTGCGTCGCCTTCGGTTTGCGAGGTCAAACAACAGACCTCACAATGTTCCCCTCGAACTTTATTTTCCTTCCTCGATTCACGGTTGCGTCTAGACGTCAAATATCGTTTTGCAGACAGCACAGTTTAGCTGAGAAGGGGAGCGAGGGTTAAGGGTCCTGCTCAAGAGATCGCAATCAGAGATCTACTTTAAGACCAGGTATTTATCAGGATTCTTACCTTGCCTGTTTTCAGATGTCCAGAAGCTCCTCGGCCGCCGTCCGTGCGACCCTGTGCCTTGCCCTGTAAGAAGGACTGCATGGTGACACCGTTCAGCGAATGGACGCTCTGTCTGACTTCTTGCGAAACAGGTAAGAAAGGGAAAACGAGACGTGAACGTTCTTGTGATGAAGTGATCATGTGTGTGTCTCCTCTATTGTAAACCCCAGCTCATGAACAGTCCCACCCCACCATTCCTGTGTCTTCTGGGCCACTCTGCTCCGTATGTTCATGGTATGCAGTCCCCTATTGTGTGTCCTGTTTCGGAAATGTTGTGAAGGACCTGCGATCCCTGTCTGTCAGTTTCACTTGGCAGAAAATGTATGACCCTATGTAACGCCTAAAAATACAGCTTCGTCCTTCACACCACTGCCTCCTGTACCACTGTACCACCTCTTCCTCGTACAGCACCGTCTGCAGTTATTACCAGGCGTCTTTTACCACGTTTCCGAACGTACCACCGTGCTTATTCAAACTGCCGTATGTTCAGGTCTCAGCAGCCACAAGACCAACCAGTCTCGCTTCCGTGTGATCGTCCAAAAGCCAGCCTACGGGGGTCTGGACTGCCCCGATGTTCTGTATGAAGAGAAAGCCTGCGAGAATCCACCTCCCAGCTCTTCTTGCTCTGGATTCAGGTATTGCTGCTTGTTTTTTTTGGGGGTTTTTTTTTGCTTGCATGATGCAAAAATGAGCAATAGTTGTGCAAGGACCTTATTCCACCTGGAGGGATTCATCAAACAGGCAAGTAGATGGGCGTCTTTAGATGTTGGTGCAGGTTTGTTCCTACTGCTTCATGTTTTGTTTACAGCATTTTGAACATAAATGAACAGCCCTAATTATTCGTATTGGATTAAATCACGTTCGACGAATATAAAGCATTGAACTATAAAAGCTGCTCGTTGACCGGTGACGCTTACCTGGCGCTTCCTGTAGGTGGAAGACGCACAAGTGGCGCAGATGTCAGCTTGTTCCTTGGAGCATTCGTCAGGAAAGCAAAGGGGCTCAGGAGGGGTGCGGTGCAGGACTCCAAACCAGAGGTACCGCCTCTTACGTAACAGTCGGTAGTTGGAACCCGAAACGACGCGTACCGAGCATTTTTCTCGTAATTAATAACGGAAATTGAATGAACCCCCGGAAAATCCACACTGTTATAAGACATTCTATGCACGAATGCACTTGTATGTCACAGAAAGCATATTTTGAGACAAAATATTAAAGGATATCTTGTTATTTGGCGAGTAATGGATTAAAAGTAAAAAGTCAAAGCAAAACGCTTACTCTATTACTCTATAAGGACCTTGCTTAAGGGCCCAAATGTGGCAGCTTGGCAGAGGTGGGATTTGAACCCTGGACCATCCGTCCAGAGTCCAGTATTTTAACCCATAAAGACTAAGAACGTAAATTCTAGCAGAATCACCGAATCACTGTGTACTGTCATCGTGTCTCAGTTAATTAAACGATTCTGTTTTAGTCTATAAAATATAATCCATCCTATATAATATAATATAATAAACGTAAAAACCCTTCCCTTAAATCCTGACTTTGAACTACCACTCCTGTGAATACCCGTCAACCTTGATCATAGAAATTCATTACCCTGTATTCATGTTTGCCTCTCTAATCCCCTTAAAGCCCCACCTAGCGCTACTGAACGCTTTCATCCACGTCGCTGGCACTGTACCAGCGTCGCCCTGTAATCTGCCCGTCGCCTGTGCTCGGTGGCACAGCGTGTGTTTTCTGAGGGGGTCTGTGTGTTTTCCTGCAGCGGTTTCGTGTCGAAGGCTGGATGGCTTCACAGCAGACCTAAGCCAGTGTCTGAAGTTTGCCAACTCTATGCCAGCTATAAACCAGCCGTGCCAGCTGCCGTGCCGAGACGACTGCCAGCTCACCAACTGGTCGAAGTTCTCGCCGTGCACCGCCGACTGCGTGGGCGTGCGGACTAGGAAACGAGCGCTCGTGGGTAAGCGGGACGGCCGTGTTCCTAACGACGGCCAGTGACAATGCTCAGAAATATTTTATTAGCGGACATTTCATTTTGGGAGATCCCCTAATTTTGTGAGCACTACAGCATATAGTGCTATGGTACAGGTCATGCCCGTCCGATTGGCACCCGTGTATGGCATGTATAATGATAAGCAGTGGCATTCGCTTGCCTAAAAGTTCAAAGCGTTTAGAAGGTAATACTGAAACGCTTGTTTTTGGAAATGGGCGTTTCTTCAAATCAGCTCATTCCCTCTTGGTTGTGTGCAGCCAGCGGGGTGGGGTGTGTTTATCTAATGCGCTCGATAAACCCGTCGTTTAAAATGCTGTCCTTTACTTATCCTTCTAGGAAAAAGCAAGAAGAGGGACAAGTGCAAAAACAGCCAGCTGTACCCGCTGAGCGAGACGCAGTACTGTCCCTGCGACAAGTACAACGCCCAGTCGATCGGCAACTGGTCTGACTGCGTCCTCCCCGAGGGCGCGCTGGCCGTGGTGGGCGCGAGAGTGCAGGCTGATGCCAGGCTGTGTGGGCAGGGTTACCGCTACCAAGCCATGGTGTGCTACGACCAGGAGAACAGACTGGTGGACACGTCCCGCTGCAACAGTCACGGTCAGTCGTCCGATGTTTCGTCCCTCAGTTCTAAACGAGTCACTGCTTCTGCAAACATTGCACCTCAAATCAGCCTGGGTCCTCCCCGTGTCCGCGTGGGTTTACTCCGGGTACCCCGGGTTCCTCCCGCAGTCCGAAGACGTGCTGTTTATTCTCCCCAGAGTTGCAGTTTGATATTTTTCTCTCGGCCGTGTCGGATCTTGCCGGGTTAATTATATTCCTGTCACACCTCGCTCGCGCGTATAGAATCAAACCGCGAGAGCTAAAAGATACGGCGTCTCAGTCGAGCGCTGCGTGAGCTCTCCGAGTTAAGAAGGAACGAGTGTTGTCAGATGCAGATAAGGAAAGGGAGGAGAGTGTGAGAGAGATTAGTTTGCTGGTGTGAGCTGGTGATGGTGTCTCTCTCTCTTTTTGGTATCGTCCGATTTCTGGTTCCTCTGGTTCATCAAAGCCTCATCCTAAGTCACTCGATGAACGATAATGAAGAGAGACATTCTATTAATTCTATTAATTTAATACCGTAACTTCATACATTTACACTAGCTTGCATTTTGGACACAAGCAGGATTGGCGTCTTCAGTTACCTGCGATGGACAACATGAGAGATATTGCGAGTCTGATTGTTGTAATCGATTTCGGAGACGATCCAGGTCTTCGTTGATACGCTACACGACGACCTTCCCGTTGGAAAAACTTACCCTTGATCCAGTACGGAGGCTTTCAAAGATGCCGACCATGTTCCGGACCTAAATGGTCACCCTCGCGTATTACTTTTTGGGGTATTCGGATAAAGTTTATCAGTTTATTCATCCTCGTTAAAACAGAAGGTTTTGTTTTCTCCCTGCTCAGAGTTGCTCTGACATCGCTTGGGAATCACGGTTCCCAGTATACATCCAATATACAAATTTGCAAGCTTCTTTGTGGGTCAACCTAATATCCAGACGAATCGACCACCTCTACATACTCAGAAACAGACTCAGAACTAATTATGTATGGTCACCAAAAACGGCTTTTTAATTCGATGGTGGCTTAAGACTTTTGCCCAGTACCTTACGTTTTCTTCTCATGTCATTATCCCGTCTTCACCTAATTAACGAGCCAACCGATTGTGCTTGCATGGCCCTTTCTAATAGCGAGCCAGCGATAAGTTAGGGTACGAGGGAAGCCGGGCGCAGCATTCCGCGCTGCCAAGTGGAGAATGCCTGAGAGAACGAAGGAACGAGGTCATGGCGAGGGCGCGGTGATGAACTGGCTTGTGACGGAGTGCAGGGAAAAAAGAATCCAGAGCTGCACCCATGCCAGTAGACTCTTGGGAGTGGGGGAGGGGAGGGAGGAGAGGGGGGGGGGCGTTATGTCAGAGCGATGACAGTGCATGGTTGACCAGAGAGCTATGTAGGAAAAGATTGACCCATTATGATGGACAGTCGGGGAGAAATGCTGTTCAGGAGAGTGAGTTTGAGGCGGTACAACGTGACCTCACTGGGGCTTCCGATAGATTCAGGGCTGGTTAACGAAGTCACGCTGGCACCATGCTGGGAAAGCATCGACTTCCTTGCTCCCCGAGAGTCAAACGTTGGTGTAAACAGAATCTACAAACCGCACAGATCTCATGGAAAGATGAAAAATGAAAGGAAGCGTTAAGCGTCGTGTTTTACTTCTGTTTTGCATTCGATTCCAATCCGGACCTGGTGCGGCGGGGATAATCAGGAGGGATGATCAGACCCTCCTCCCTCCTTTGTGTCCGTATCCCCCTGCTGTGCAGGAGTAACAAGCATCCGTGTGTGTTTGTGTTATTCAGTTATTGGAAAAAAGATTTTCCACAACAAACCGACGACTTGCGATTGTCTTTCGCCTTTTAATCCTGCATAAAAAATATGTGCCTGTTTTTTTTTTGTATTCTAATACAGAGACCCAACAAATAATGATATATACTCATTATAATAGGGCTAAAACAATTGTATATCCAATGTAACGATGGCCTGAGACTTTTGCATGAAAGTGCTTTGATGAAGACTAAGATCAAAGCACTTTCCCCTTTGAAGAAGCATTAAAGCCGTTGTTGAGACAAAAGCTGATGTTCAGTGGAAGTGAAGCCCGTCTGATCACGTTTGCGGTTTGTTTTGCTGTTTCGGTGCTATGAATGCTTGTACTCTCGTTGTTCATGTTCAGGGTACATCGAGGAGGCCTGCATCATCCCGTGCCCCTCGGACTGCAAGCTGAGCGAATGGTCCAACTGGTCCCGCTGCAGCAAGTCCTGCGGCAGCGGGGTCAAGGTGCGATCCAAATGGCTCAGGGAGAAGCCCTATAATGGAGGGAGACCCTGCCCCAAACTCGACCATGTCAATCAGGTATTGGTTATAATATGTACAGTGTCTGAATGGGTTGCCAGGTCATTGTAGGGAGTAGCCAGTGAAAAAAGCAAAATAAAACTGGCATGTTTTCTGGGATTAATAAGGAGCATCTGTGAGGAAACCAGTAACCAGAGGCCAGAATCAAACCTGGGGCTCAGTGTGGTTCTAACTCAAGGCCAAAAACACCCTGGATGGGTTGCCAGTGTGGCGATTTACGATTTACTTACACTGACATGTTTCTTTGGACAAACATGACATCATGATCCACAGTCCTCCGCTGACGCTGTTGCTAGAATCAAACGACGAGGTATCATTAATGTGTGTTAAGAGAAAAATGAAAAGAAACGATCCCAAGATCAGAGTCAGCATTTGTTCACATTCATCAAAGCGCATTAATTAAAGGCAAACGTCTCATAATCGGACCAGAGATTTATTTTTTTTAGCTATAAACGCTGAAGGTGTTTGCGTTCAAATTGGCCTCGTCTCTTCATTTCACTTCATTACTATATAAAATATTTTATAAATCCAGGTTATTTGGACCTTGTATATCCATCATTTAATGGTTGGCAAATTGACAGGTTTTTATATATTTATTTATTTAGGTTATTATATATATATATATATATATATACATGTTAATATTTTGTAATCGCACTAAGGTTTAATCGCTGTTCTCATGTATTCATGCATCATTTATTTACCCTTATTTATTAGAAATTTATCGGATCACATATCTTAAGGCCATTTTCTAAACGCACTGGTTCGCAAGCGTCCTGGAACCCTGAGCACACGAAACAAGATTGCTGTAAAATATATTATATTGTACATTTGAACATATTTGCTGGATCATGATTATGTAAAGTTAAAGGAAATATTTAAATCCACTTTCTAATCCATTGTGTCTCTGTTTTCATCTCGGTCAAAACGTGGCTCCAACACAGGCCCAGGTTAGTATTTAAAACCACTTTACCTAATACACTAATACTTTTCAGTAGGGGTGTAACGATCGTGGGGATGGACAAGGCAGGGTCGATTGCATATTTGAACACCAGAGGTCGCAATAATGCTCCTAAAGGCATATTTTCCTTTCCCAAAAAGCTTGCTCGTCTACTTGAGTTGTTAAGACTGCTAAAGCAGGCCACTGTGTTACAGTAGGATTATTTAAAACCTTTTAACATTGCCTTTGAGATGCAGAGGGACTAAATATAATATAAGAAAATTGGTATTCTTCAAAAATTCTTAGATGATGCTACAATAGAAACCTCTGTTTCTGGTGCTTTTGTTTAATCTGTTAAAAATGTCAAATCGAATTGTGTCGTCACACCCCTACTTTTAGTCTTTTCGTTTTACTGCGCTTCCTGTTACTGCCTCTAGGTGTTTGCTCTCTTATTTAGGCCTTGGTTAACTGCGGGTTGTTTTAGCTGCTATGACTCAGTGAATTCCTGCTGCAGGTGTACGAGGTGGTACCATGCGTCAGCGACTGCACTCAGTACGTGTGGGTGGCCGAGCCCTGGAGCGCTTGGAAGGTCAGCAACGTGGATCTGAAGGAGAACTGTGGAGAAGGAGTGCAGACCAGGAAGGTCAGGTACGACCTCAGGATCACACGTCGGTTTAATTCAGGTAGTGGTGACATAAAACCACTGAAGTGACCTTAAGATGGCTCTTAATTTCGAAATCTCTAGAAGTTAAGTTTGCTTTGGAAAAAAAAGCCAGTAATTTAAGGGCTTTTTAAGGGAAATTGTCATAAAAAAAAAAAAAAATGTAATTATAGTCCATTATGTGTTCCCTTAAAAATCTATGCATAAAGTTTCTTAATGAAAGGTTCTGTTAGACTTTCTTTTCATATCTTTTCATTTATTTATTTTTACTAGGTAAAACTGATATTTTTTTTTACGAGGAAAGACTGATGTATTATTATTGTATTTATTTATTTTTACTAGGTAAGACTGATATATTATTATTATTAATATTATTATTATTATTTTATTTATTTATTTATTTTTTACTAGGTAAGACTGATGTTTTATCATTATTATTATTATTTATTTATTTTTTTTACTAGGTAAGATTAATGTATTATTATCATTATTATTATTATTATTATTTATTTTATTTGTATTTTATTTATTTCTTTATTTTTCTAGGTAAGACTGATGTATTATATTATTATATGTATTATTATTATTATTATTATTATTATTATTATTATTATATTCATTTATTTTTTACTAGGTAAGACTAATGTATTATTATTATTATTATTATTATTATTATTATTATTATTATTATTATTAATATTTTATTAATTTTTTTCCTAGGTAAGGTTGATGAATTATTATTATTATTATTATTATTATTATTATTATTATTATTATTATCATCATCATCACTAGGTAAGACTTATGTATTATTATTATTATTTTTACTAGTAAAGACTGTTGTTATTATTATTATCATTTTTATTATTATTATTATTAGTAGTAGTAGTAGTAGTAGTATTTACTAAGTGACTAAATTTAGCTTACACACTTACAATTGGGTAATAAAAAATCTTCCCATCAGTATATACTTAAGAGAAAAACCTTCTCTTAAAAAAAACTGTTGTTTTATACAAACATGCACTGGTGGCTGTTGAGCAACGATTAAACTGGTTGTGCCAAAGGAACATGACCTCTATTCCTTACTTCATATTTCCGGGGTAGCTAATTATCTCACTAGTATGAGTAAAGTTTTGGGCCTCTTCATTTATGCTGTCAGTAGCCAATAGAAATGAGATGCATCACACATCAAAGAAAACTTGCAACATCAAAGCAGTCTATCATTTCTTACCTCCGAATGCTCTCTATGCCATTTCAGGTGCATGCAGAACACTGTGGACGGTCCCACTGATGTGGTCGAGGATTACCTGTGTGACCCAGAGGAGATGCCTGCAGGCACCCGAGAGAGTCGCCTACCTTGCCCAGATGACTGTGTTTTGTCTGAGTGGAGCCGGTGGACCGTCTGCCAGCTGGTAAGAGTGGACGTCCATGTTCTTCGTCTGTAGAACAGAAGAGTGCAGAGTTATAGCAGCAGCAGCTAATGGGCTCCTGTGGGCTTACATTTAACGAGGTATGAAGTGGGCGCGGTTGCTTGTGTGGATTTTGATTCCACACAGACCTGAACAGAGATTTTAATTTATTTATTTATATTTATTAGAAACGGGAAAAACTATCGTGCTAAATGTTTACGAACTCTTTTTACTTTCTATTGTACTCTTTGGCTATATAACGTAAGATATAAATATATATCAAATGTAATCCACGGCACAACTCAGGTGCATTAATGAATGTGTTCTGATATGTCCCATATATGGGGCTCATCATTGGGGACCAATTTCCATTATTTTAGGCAAAAAGAGTGGAATTAATACGACCTTTCCAACAAAGACTAAAGAAAATCATGATGTCCTGTCAAAGTCACCAGCGCCTGGTGGCATAAAACACAATTTCTCTTAGTTTTTATCCTAAATAAAAACCTTCAGAGAAGATTTTTCTGTACCCAAATAAAATAGGAAGGGATTTAGTGCCAGCACTGAGGTTTTGTTGCCGCCAAAGTTCGACTTATCGGCAGAAAAATAATTCACCACTGTTATTAGTGGCAAAAACAATAACAAAAATAATAATAATAATAACTAGAAAATGCAGCTCCCGGAGGAACTGAGGATGTGTGTTGCATCGGTGCCGTTGGTTCTGGCCT
>JAVSBV010056675.1:0-10721 GCA_033117975.1 Parotocinclus spilosoma
ATATATATGTGTGTGTGTGTGTGTGTGTGTAGATACTCTATATAAAGTGTATGCAGTCTAACAATGGGCCACAGTGTAACCATTTTTTTGTTATATATATATATATATGTGTGTGTATATATATATATATATATATATATATATATATGTGTGTGTGTGTGTGTGTGTGTGTGTATGTAGATAATATATATGTATATATATAAAGTGTATGCAGTCTAACATTGGGCCACAGTTAAAAGAATTACATATAGTTACGCACCTTGCTTAGAATCCACAGTTCAGTAAAATGAAGATCTGCACGAAGCTAACTACTGAGGGAAAAGAGACAGAATAAGAAAAGTATAACATATTAAATGCATAACTATAATTTATAATAAAATATAACAGGCTAGGACAGCTTGACCTAGTATTTGTGCATTAGAAAGTATAAAATAATGAGAAAGATATTATAATATATAATAACCTTTGTAAGTAAAAAACCAGAATGACGCTATATCATATAACAAATAAAAATTAAATGATAAAACACTATTTAATACTATGTAATTAATAGAGTTCAATAAATAGTGCTGAAACACAATATAAAAAAAACTAGGGCCTTAACATTAATAATGAAGATAAAACAACTATAAATTAAAGTCTAAATAGACTGCCTGCTTTATTAATGTATTTAAAAAGAAAACTATAATAAGGTGTATATATAAGGTGTGTGTGTATATATATATATATATATAATGGATATTTCTGTCATTTATACGGTAATACATATTTAGTAATTAGCAGTAAAGGATTAAATGAACTAAGCTTAAGCAAACAGTTCCTATATATTAATAATAATGCAAAAGTTTGGTGTTTAAATGAGAGATCGGTGTGTAAAACTTACACTCGCAGCTGTTGTCCAGTTATCTGTTGGAGTGTTGTGTGTCTGCAGTGTGTGTTATGTTTGTTTGTGGTTTCCTCGGTCCTCTATTTCCTTTTTCATCTCATCAGGGGGAGAGTGTAGTGAAGATGGAAATAATGTCATTATCTCGTTTCCTTCTTCTCTGTAGCTGATGAAGGAACACTTGACTAAAAAGATTCGCAAAGATATCCGTGATCTTAGAAGTAATAGAAACTGAAATCATAAAATTGTGTTGCTCTTGACCACTGGTCATTTCTTAACCACAGACCTGCTTATAGGTGAGTTCCTCTGATTGGGAAAAAAACCATAGACGCCTTATTTTGTCTTATTAGATCATTTTTTAAAAATTATTATAATTGCATATAACCATATTAGTTATTGTAGTGTTATAGTGAAAGCTGACCTCTGTTTTCTTGTGTCTATTAACAATTAGTTATTTGGTTCCAAATCGTTTTGTGTAAATAAACACGTTAAGATATTTCTTTGTATGCATGTTAATAAAGGTATAAAGATTATTAGTTCACAACAGACCAACAAAGTTCTTTAAATGTGAAGATAGAAGTGTTCTGCTGATCTAAAGTAAAATTTCAAAATGCAATTTTCACATTTTAATTAGTAAGACATATTTTAGGTCCATACCCGTTTATTTAAGAACCTAAAATGATTTTTTTTGTCCTAATATCAAATCTTTGATTATAAAATGTGTAAGAACTAAGAACATGAACTAGGAAGACGTGCTATTTGTTTTGGTCACTTTTTTATTTTTGTTCTAATAAATCACTCACACACTTTGTCTTCTAGTAAACTAGGATAAAATCCTAAAAAAAATGAAATGTCCACACCTGGGTGTTCAAAATCTAAAACATCTTCATAGCTTTTTTTTTTTTTAGTCCGTTACTAATCTGCCCCAGTCCACCAGGCTCATGTTTTGGCCTGAACAGACTCTATACATTTAACCATTTTCCATTCGTCACCAGTTTAAACTCGTAACCACTGACTGGGGGAACAATTATTTTACAATTTTGGGGTTTGCTTGCCAAGGTGTGCATTTAATACGTACAATCCAGCTGCCTAGGAACTGTTTCTCGTATGATGTATAGCTCTGTAACACATCCAGGTTTTATAAATACATTTTTAGAGCAGGATCATTCCTTCTATTCTAACAGTCATTTTTCATTTTGTTGGATGTTTATGTGCTTTAAATATATGTCTTAACAAAAATGCATCCGTTTACTTATAGACAGTCATAAAACAATGTTCTTTTGTATATTTTTCTAAGTTGTTAAAATGGTTTATGGCGTATTAGTGTTAAAGTTCTTGGTTTGTTTCTGTTTAATTGAAATCCATGCAAAAAAGGTTCTTAAAGCAAAACCATGTGAACTTTCTTAATGCTGTTTTTTCTCTGTGTTACATTGTGTGTTCAGGGGCACACATGGAGGGTTGTTGTGTCATTTGACTGTTTTACAATAAAGCACGAGTCGATTGACTCAGTAATAAATACCTTAACTATTAAATAATAGATAATATCTTATCATTAAAGCAGAACGCGTTGTTATTCTTACAAACCATTTTCTTCTGACTTGTGTCCTTTCTTTTTTTTCAGCTCACAGCTCGGGATGGCGCATGCCAAAGTTGCTATGGATAAGATCGTGGTGGAGGACCAGGATGACCAAGGCCCTCTGATTAAATATTACAGAGTGGACCAGTTAATTCCTTCTCCAGATCCCCCCATGCACCAGCTGCTTAAGAAAGAGCCAGGGGTCTGGGCTGTAGGTTTGCCTATAAAATCATCAGAAATTGATTATTAAATAGATTTAGCACAACACAGCATTTGCAACTCAAGCATACAGTGTCTTACTGACCTTATGAAGCAGTATAGCCCATCCTGAACCTTATGTTAACTTTAATTAAAGGGAAGTTTAAGATTTAAAAAAAATCACGGAACAGTTTTTACAGAATCGTCTACGGTTTAACCTACGCTTGGACTTTTAGACTAATAATTTATTAGGAGCAGCAATTATGGGCTAAAATGTTGTTGGTAGCGTTCAGGATAAGAGGGAATTAAAATGGGAAATAAATTGAATATAAATACATAAGTAACAGAATAGGAAGGCATATAAACCCTGATGATCTCTGAGTGTATAATTAATCTATTATAATCTCTCTCTCTCTTTCAGTCTGTACAGATCTCCACTGGGATTCTAAGTTTTGGACTTGGTGTTGCGTTTGCTGTGGCCTTTCCTATTAATTCGATGTTTCTCACCTTGTTTCGAGTCCCACTCCTCACGGGCTTACTGGTAACCCTGCACCTACATCATGCATTTCTGTAATTATACTGAAAACATGCAGCCATTTCAAATCTGTAGCCAAGAAGATTAAACATGATCAGTATGTAAACTCTCGAGATAAAATAGAGAGAATAATACATCGAATAAAGAATTAATAAAATAGAATATAATCCAGAATACATTTAAAAAAATGTAAACTATTAAAAAATATATATACATACAATATATACATACAATATATAATACATAAAATCAAGAGTTAATAAAAGAGTAAATATAATCCAGAATAAAATAATAAGAAATACATACAATAAAATATAAATATAATACAAACTAAAGAGAACAGACACACACACAGGTATTCTTCAATACCTTCAATATTAAGATCGTCTGTGACCGAATCTTTATTATTATTATTCTTAATTTTATTTTTGTATTCTTGTTTCTGATTGCTGAATTTTTATCCACTCTGCTGTACAACACCTAATGCGTTAATGATTTATTATTTCTGCATTTTTAAATAGTCCAGAAATGCAGGGATTCAAGGTTTATTACGTAACTCCGGCTACCCAAGATGCCTCAGTGGTTCAGGTTTGCTACTAAACAGAGAAGCTTATTAATATGAATCCCCCAAATATAAAGCAGGGGTTCTTACTACTGACAAGATCTTTAAGATACACTCCAAGCAGTTCAGGATTAAGGGTTTTGCTCCGGAGCCCAACAAACTAGGCAGGTCCCTCTTATAGGGCTGCAAACTCCATCATTAAATATGAAACCAAACAAGCACTTGAGCACATAATAAGAACTAGACAGTAAACTCAGTGGTGAAGATGATAACATCTTTATCTGCCTTATCAGCTTTTTCAGGAAATAAATTCTGTCTCCATCTAAACACAGACAGAACTAAACTCTAAATATTATCTCTAGATTTATAGATACAGTATATTCTATTAACTCTAATCTTGATATTTGATTATATTATACATATTTTATATTATTATATACATTTAAGGCATGACATTTATTACAATTTAAAGAACACAATACATAAAATAGAAATCAATGAAATAGAGAACATAATACATAAAATAAGGAATATAATAAAATAAAGAATATAATAAAATAGAGAATATAATACATAAAATAAAGAATATAATAAAATAGAGAATATAATACATAAAATAAAGAATATCATAAAATAGAGAATATAATACATAAAATAAAAAATATAATAAAATTGAGAATATAACAAATAAAATGGAGAACATAATAAAATAGATCATGTAAAACATAAAATAATGAATGTAATACGTAAAATAAAAAATATAATAAAATAGAGACTATAACACATAAAATAAAAAATATAATAAAATAGAGAATACGTAAAATAAAGAATAGAGTACATAAAATAAAAAATATAATCAAATAGAGAATATAATAAATAAAATAGAGAATATATATAAAAAGAAAATATAGTACATAAAATACAGACTATAATAAAATAGATCATACATTAAATAAAGAATAAAAAACAATAATAGACAATATAATACTAAAAATAGAGACTATTATAAAATATAGAATGATATTATATATATATGTATATATAAATATACAATATTACCGTTTTCTTAATATTAGATGGACTGAATGTTTTTTTTGTTTGTCTTCTCTAGTTTCTGATTGCTGGATTTCTATCCACTTTGCTGTACAAAACCAAGAAACTATTAAAGGTATTAAAGGTTAATGTTGCTGTATTTCTAAATATTACTAAAAGATAATCAGATGAGATTATTTACAGGTGATATGTTTCTCCCGCAGGTCTGCCTTTTGTCCAACATTGGCTGTTTGGTTGTGGCTGTGCTCGGAGCCATGTGGCTGTTTTCGGATTTCAGCAAAGCAAAGCTCGAAACGCCTGAATATCAGGTACCTGTGTTAAAACCTTCACATGGGATACTTATATGAGTAGCTAAGAAGAAAGGAAAAACTTTATACTTCATCAGAAGTATAAAGACGCTCCAAGACTCGACCTGAACTTATACGTTACAGACCCGAGCCTTACATGAAGTGACTCGTGAACGTAAAAGGTATTTGACCTGACAAACGTGCGTGTGTGTGTGTGTTTTGCAGGTGGAAATCCTGGTAGTGTGTGTGACCTTGCTGGACATTTTAATCTCTGCAGTCCTCATACACTTGATCTTCTCTGAAATACGCCGCCAGGCCAAGAAATGATGGCGCAACGATAAGCTGTAACTAACGGCCTCGGTCTTTAATTATCTCTGATCTTTGAGTCTGGGTGAAGCGAAGATGGCTGTACATCGACTCAGACGGATGAAGGAACCCACAAATATTGTGACAGCTCTATTCATAAAACGCGTATACAAACACCTGCCACTTCTTGCTGCTTTTAAAAAAGTTGCTTTTGTGCTTCACCCTGCAAATTTTGAGCTCAGTGTACAAACACGCTATATGGACAAAAGTATTTGGACACCAGCTCAATCACTGGATCCTTTTCCTGACTCCAGACCCCGCGACCTGAACGTAATAAAAGCCTCTTTTTTTTTTAGCCCTGAATTTTTTATGAACGTATTTAAAGCTTACTCCGGTGGATCGTGTGACATTTTTGTTTGGGCCTGAACCTGAACGTAACACGCAGAGACGTGAAAAAAAAACAAAAAGCGTTTTATTAGTAGTGCCAGTTTTACAAATCTATATCTCTGTACAAATCAGTCAGGTTTTAACACTTGCACAATCCAACGCGCCGATGCTTCTTAGACGTAGAAATGAAAATGAGCAAGATTCAGAACTGACGTGAGCGATGAGGCGGATGCTCAGTCTGTGATGGAACGGCGGTTAAATTACAGCGTGAAATGGTTCGCGTACAAGAGTCTTCAGTCTTTGATAAGATCAGCAGTCAGAGTTCACCTAAAGCTTAAAGCTGTGGGGAGAAAAGAAATTTTGTGTTTAGATTAAATGTGTGATCTTTAATCTAAAGGCCGTGTGCCGCTGCGGTGCTCGGTAAAAATAACAACAAAGAAAGTCGGTGCCCCATCTGTAATATATAGTCATCTATTAGACCTCTGCATATTTGGAGGATTTGGCAACTCTGTACAGTCTCTGTACCTGTTGGGACCAGCTAAGGAGGCGTGGCCATGCCACCAACCTTATTCTATCTGTACCTCTGTAATTTTACCAGTGTCCCAGTTAAGTAGGCGTGGCCTCTGCATCAGAAGGAGGAGTCTGTAGTGACCCGATCTAGAACCCGAACTGAACTGAGTGTCCCAGTTAAGTAGGCGTGGCCTCTGCATCAGAAGGAGGTGTCTGTAGTGACCGAATCTAGAACCCGAACTGAACTGAGTGTCCCAGTTAAGTAGGCGTGGCCTCTGCATCAGAAGGAGGAGTCTGTAGTGACCCAATCTAGAACCTGAACTGAACTGAGTGTCCCAGTTAAGTAGGCGTGGCCTCTGCATCAGAAGGGGGTGTCTGTAGTGACCCGATCTAGGACCCCAAACTGAACTGAGCTGACCCCAGATCAGTAAGGCACAGTAAATTGAGAACTACAAACAGATCTGGGACCGATTCTCAAAGTGTGAGCGTGTTAGTTCCTGTGAGAAACTCGATGAGGAAGCGCATCTCACTTCTCACCGTGGACACAAATAGGCGCGAGTGCTCTCGCGAAACGCTCTCGGTGAGCGTTTTATTAGGGACGCCAGCGCCCCTGGAGTGATCACACCGACACAAACTAGACTGTCTTCAGATCAAATGAATACTGTGGGCTACAGGAATCTCAGATACCAACCCTGTACCTTGAGGCATGTGGGCTACAACAAGGAACCTCTGCCCAGTACGTTCCCATTTAACAATTGAGCAGACGCCCTTAAAATCCAAGCAACCGTGTCTTAAGGACCCAACAGTTGTAGGCCAGTGGAGGTGGGATTTGAACCCTGAACCTTCCGCTTCCCAGTCCAGCAACTTAAACACTAAGCCCCACCGTCCCAGGAGTGGTTCAGGGGTTCCTAATAAAGTGCTTAGAAAGCGCTGAAGCATGGTACGCCTCCGCGGTGAGCAAACCTGCCGCTGACGTGACATCTTGAAATTTGACAACGCATCGGAAAAGATTTTGTGCAAAAGTTTGTGCACCTCGATCCAGAGATGATCTTTGTTGATGGCTGGATTTCTTGTGACAAAGCGGTTGTGATGATTTGATCGTGTGTGTGTGTGTGTGCGCGCGCATGCACTCACCGCCGTGATGAACTTGGTGGCGTCGTTCTGGAGCTCATGCTCTTTGTGGAAGAGCCCGGACGACGAGGAGGAAACGGAGGAGCAGAGGAAGGAGTCCATAATGAGGGGCGAGTGATTTTGGGCGGACAGAGTGCTCACGCTGGTCACTCCGTCGCTGGACGTGCTGTGAGACGACGACTCGGAGCCCTCCGTAACTGCAGAGAGTAAGAGAGAGTCGATTCGTACGAACCCATAAAACCTCGTCCTCTATAGAACCCAGACAGGACCTTGAGCTCTGACATGACCAGTCCTGAGTCCAAGAGACCTGTCCAAATTATGGGTTAACACCTCAGGCCAGGTGTTTTGCTCACTCCAGGGTAGAGTGCTTAACAAACGATGTATTCAACACTATGACGTACTGGTGCCCTGACCAGGATAACTGGGGGAAAACTAAATAAAAAATGCTATTGGTGAACAATAAGCACACTTAGACTTAAAAACGCAAACAAAGAGAGAAAAAGACATTTGTGACGGAAACGAAAACCACAAAACATTACAAAAACAAAACAACCAAGACTGGTCTAAATCTGAGATCAACAATGAACACAAGATCAAACAGTTTGTAGATATAATCCCACACAGAGTGATTTAAAAAAAATTACGGAGGAAACTCTGAGAGGACCTAATTGGCCTGGACAAAAGTCGAACAAGATCAGAGATTAAACCTCACATAAAGTTCAAATCTAAGTACTAAACGTGTACGGTCAGTAATATATAACGTTTTGTGAGGTATAGTGTGAGAGTTGATTCTCTTCTCCACTTTTCTCAGTTTCTTTGAGCGTGCAGCCTTGTGATTTTCACAGATCACCGCTGGCTCGTTGCTGAGCCTCCACTCTACGAGAGCTCTGCTTCCTGTTTCACTTCCCGTTTCGGTCTAACCACAGTTTTTCTACCCCTGACCATCGTGTAGCCCTGCAAGCAGGGGCATAACGGAAGAGGTCACGCTTATTTATTGACAGATGCTTTTATCTTCGATCTTTAAGAATCTCATAAAGTACTTGTTCTTAAAAACAACTAGATCTGTGCTTTAGTTATTTTCACCCCATGTTTTTAATGATAGAAATGAACAGAATTTAGTATGTATAACTTTTAGCTATTTGTAATATTCACACATATAAGTTTTTTTTTATCTCACACAACTCTACAGTTTTTAATTTGCACAACTTAAATAAATAACAACTAAATAATAATATCTGAAATATAAATGTAAAAATGTATTAAAAAACAATTAATATTACTATTACTATCATCACCAACTATTATTATTATTATTATTATTATTATTATTATTATTATTATTAATAATAAAAAGTAGCTCTATTATATAATTAATATTATTATTACTTTTATTATTATTATAATTAATATTATTATTACAATTTTTTACAATTATTACTGTATTACTATTTTAATATTAATAGAATATTATTATTACTGTTTTTTATTATTATTATTATATTATAATATATATTATTATTATATATATTATTACAAAATAATATATAGTTATATTATTAATATTACTCGTACAACATACAAATGAATACGTAAAACAAAGATCAACCTCCCAATTTTTTGTTTAACCCTTAAATCTGCACACACTAGGGGTGAAAACGATACACAAATTTCACAATACGATACATAGTGCTGTTTTTGCTCCACGATACGATACAACATGGAGAAGGAAAATGATTTTAATTTCTATCTCATTTTTTTGATGTAGAGGTCACAGAGGCTGATACAAACTCCATGTTTGGAAAGGATGACTGGTAGTAGAAGTTTTCATAGAAAGAAATATACAAAAGAATCATACAAGATTTGGTATGATAACCTGAGTACATATTGGCCAAATGCAACCAAAACACATGGTTATGGCTCAGAATAAACAGAAATTGTTCCTGCCTAGGGATTCGGCTGGCCCGTTACCCCGTGTGGATTAGGCAGAAGATAATGGTTGGATGGTATATTATTATGATATATTACTTTCATATTTGCATGCTTTCTAAAATCTACGGGTCTTGGAATGTAACCCTTGTGAATTTGGGGGTATTACTGAAATAATCAGTTCCATTCATACACGCTAGCTTGAAAGCTGAGCAAAGAAAACTCAAATCAACCAATCAAAGTAAATAAAACCTAACCCTGTAACCACGGTAAACTAAAACTGATTCCTAAACTGAAATAAAATGGACCTGATAATTGGACGCCCTGCCGTGCTTTAATGTGTGTTTCTAAAAACGGATGGGCAGTGAAACCAGACTGGGACTCACTCATGGAGGGCTGGACCCCGCCGTCGTTTTCCAGCTCGTCCTCCTCGATGCAGTCGTAGTGCCAGTGGGCGAGGGGGGAGTGAGGGGCAGAGCTGAAGAGGGGCAGGTTTAGGGAGCTGAGGAACGAGGAGGAGGAGAGGCTGCTGGAGGAAGAGGAGCTGCTGTTAGAGATGGTGGAGTGAGGTCTCTTAAAGGGGCTGCAGTGATCGAACGAGGTCGAGGTCCCGACCAGGGAAGAACGAGAGTGGGGCTCTGTAGAGCAACAAGGAAGAGGAGTGGAACGAGGGTTTCATTAATACCAAACGTGTCAATAAAATTCAATTACATTTTTAAGAGAATGTTTTCGCAGCGAAAAGCAAAAAGCCTTAAAAAGACCTTTAATAATAACCAGAGCCCTTGTGATTTGTGTTCTGTAACACAACTACTACTACAAAACATACACAAGGCAATGCAACATGTCGGCGCAGTTACTTTTTTATTTCAGGCTCATCTCCGAAACAAATCTTACCCTAAAGCCCAGAAATGTAAAGCCTTCTATCATATGTTGCTTATAGATTAATTACTGACTCTTTACTCCCTTTTCCTCTCCTTTTTTAAATATTACTTTTATAGATTATTATTAAATTAATTTTTTACTTTATTATTATTATTTTTTTATTATATATTTTTTTATATGTGTGTGTATATGTGTGTTTATTTGTGTTAAAAATTTAAACCAGGCAATGGTGGATTGTTACCATGTATATTTCCACATCACATTTTATACTCTGTGTTCTATTTGCTGGCAGCTGTATATATATATATATATATATATATACACATCAGTGGCGATTGCTCTAAGACTGCAAGGGAAGCTCAGCTTCCTCCTAAAATGTCCAAAAATAAGTGATCAAATATATACTGGTGTGTGTACATGTCATTGACTAAATATGCGCTACAACGCGCTCAACTTTAGTTCAGAATCAGCTTCTTATCAGTGGT
>JAVSBV010056686.1:0-10721 GCA_033117975.1 Parotocinclus spilosoma
GAGACGCTGGAGAAGTTGTTCTGCCGTCTCCATGGTAGGGCGAAGTATTCTGTCACAAATCCGGGTTAATAACCGTGCTGGAGACGTAGATGCAGATACAAAACAGATTTTATTTAGCAACAATGAGACAGACGCAGGAATCCTGACAGAATATAATTTTACGTGTTGTTAAAAAGCAATATTTTGATTTATGTTAAGTTAAAGAATAAGATTTAAAATAAATTTATCATTTGAGAAAAACTAATACATTTAGGTGTAACAAATTAGAGCAAATTTTTTAAGTTGTTCCAATGAATCTCTTTTTTCAGTGAATACGGATTCTCAGGAAATGTCATCAGAGACAGTACCTTCTCAGGAAGCTCAACTCTTTTGGGGTGAATAAAAACATCATGCAGACATTCTACTACTCTTTCATTGAGAGTATCATCACCTTCTCCATAACCAAAACAGGAACCGGCTACAGAGGAACATCACTATCTTTTGAAAAATTATAAGACTTCCACTCAGAAATCTGTCTACAGTGTACGAACATATTTAAAACCCAGGCTAGCACTCCGGATCATCCAGGATCCTTCCCACGCTCTATACTCTGCGTTTGAGTGGTTGCCTTCCGGCCGTAGGCTACTCTGTCCGGCGTGTAAGACACAGAGGACAAGGGCGACCTTTGTATCCAGAGCCGTCCAGCTCATAAACTCACAGCCCTTCTATTCAAACACTACCTCATAATATCAGCGGACTAACTGTGAACTCTCAGTACTGCTTTACCCTATTTTTATCCATAACTTTTACCCATACATGCGCGCGCACGGCTATATATATATATATATATATAGACTGTGGCTCCTATCTCTATGCAATGCGCGCTATGCACGGTTGTTTCCGGGTTCTCATATACCGGCAGACTAACTTCCGGTTTTTATACGCCGGTCACTAAACACACAGTGTTAGCTATGGCTCTGTATTATACCCGCTGTCTTCAAGACTTGCCTCGTCTGTTACGACCCAGTCTAGGGTTGGGTCGCAACAGCGTGATTAAAGGCTGTTATGTGTAAGGTGTCTGGTGTATCGGTGAACAGGAATAATAATAGCCAAACAGCCAGTTTAAGGTAAGAGGTTTGTATTTACAACCTGTGCACAATTGGATGCGTACACAATATAAATAACAGAGGATACTTCAGGATGAACCAAGGCCAAAACAACAAACAAAAGACACTGTATTATAAAACTAACTAACCTGAAAATAAAAAAACAAAATACAGAGCACTTCCCTAAACTTCCTAACACAAACAGAGACAAAACCCACACCCCAAAGAAAATGGCAGTCACACCCCTACTACCCAGTGACTAACACACACCAAAAATAAACAGTGTACTATATACACATCAGCAGAAATTCCAGAAAGGGCAAAGCAAGATCAGTGTCACGAGTCAGAACCAGTAATCAGTATCAGAAGCACAACAAATCGCAAATCACAAGCACAGCAAAGCACAAGCATCAGCCAAGCGAGCTCCTGAAGACTGCTCCTCCTGCAGTTAAGTACTGTCCCCTATTAGTGATGTCATCAGGTTGGGGCGGAGTACTGTCTCAAGTGAGTGGAGCAGTCGCTGAAGCATAAAAGGGCTGAATGCCTGCACAAATTAGCAGAAACACAGAAGAATATATATATATATATATATAGTGGTCAAATGACTGGCATTTCGGTTTTTCTAATTAGTCTGAAGTTGACCCGGTGCATTAAGCGGAGTGCAAACTTTATCAATTCACCTCTCTGTTTGTGTTGCACAACACAGACCATAACGAAGTTGGTACTTATGCACATAGTTAATCGACATCATTAAAAAATAATTAAAAACAAATAAATGATTATATGGCAAAAACCTTCACATGCTAAACCTTTTAATTTGACCAGCTGTGTTATGGTAGCAAATATATTACAATTTGTTAAAATTGTTATGACCCTTTAAGTTAAAGTTATTAGACGTTGGTCACTAAACAGGCACTTACATGTATTGAATTAAAAATCCTTTAGCTGTCTTTTTGTGTTGGATTTTCAGCCTACACTTATATAACTAAACCAAAGTTGTAATTGCTGCTTTACCCTCAGGTAGTGTACTGCTAGACCTCAGACTCAGGGGGTCAGGCTTTGGCTGCTTTGTTGATGATCTATGTTGATGGTCTAAGGTGCAAAGCCTTTTTAAATAGTCCTTCCTAATCAGCTCCTCTACCCAGCTTCCAAATTCCCCAGTAAACAGATGGCACTGGGATCCATCCTGGGGAAGTTTGGTGGAAGCTAAATTCACCAGATGGCTATCCAGTCCGCACCCTTTAGGGCACCAGGTGATTCTGGAGACTTTTTCTTTGTTCGCACTAGCAAGTGTGCTAGCAACAGGTGACTAATCATTGCATAATTATGTTCATAACAATTCCAGATACAGCAAAGATTGACAGATCAGCATGACATATTTGAAATCACATTTTCTTAATGAACATGTTGGGCTTCTTCAATCAATTATAACACTACATGTCTAATGAAAATCTTTTTTGTAACAGTAATAGGTTTTAATTAATGAGTCAGCCTGTAATGGTTCACCCAGTAGTGACGTCTGTGGGGACTTATGCCTTCAGATAGAAAGTGAGGTGCACTAATACAGCTGAAACAGGTTTCAACTCGGTTCACAATTAGGTGGCCTATTTAAGTCACATTCACAGCTTTGCACACAGTCTTGGGTTTCTTAATTGCATCCAAGTTACTTTCTCCCTCTTGAAAAATTAAGATCGTACAAGGCAGTGGTGTCATCATACCAACGTTACAGGGGCACATACCAGTAAAATCATCCCACTTGTTTTTTAACTTTAGTCATGCGCTTACAGATGAAACGCTAGCTTGATTTGTATGAATTTGATTTGTGAATATGTGAAATCTTAAGGTGTATTTTTGACCATTATTCAGCAAAGTGAGTGGCATACTCGATAATGTCAGATCACGTATAAAAAAAACCATTGATTAAAATAAGGGCTGGCTCGATACCATTTTTTTATGCACGATACTGATATTGATACTGCAAACTTTAATATCTGGCGATACCGATATCAGACCGATACGCTGCTACCACCTTTTGAAACATTGGTGTTGTATACGGCTGTTTTACTTTTATCATCCTTAAACATAAAATAACTCCACACAGCTGACATGATGACCACTCTGCTAACTAACAGTTTTAACTCGAGTTCTAGCTACTGCTCACGTGACACATCACTGTTTATGGCGTATCCTCGAAATAGTAGTAAAGCATATACGTGATAGAAAAGATATCATGTTTTTTCCCCATCCGATCTCTAATATAGTGATTTTGCCACATATCGGGCCGATACCGATACAGAATATCAGAACGGTACAGCCCTAATTAAAATATTATTGTACATAATACAATATCACACACCTATACTTACAACCTTGTAGTTAAATTTCCAAACCATATAACCCTGAGCGAGCGCTATTTACCACAATGTACTTAATGTATGTAGCATGACGTATTGTTTATTTCATATATTTCAAGCTATAAGAAGAAAAGCAAGCTACTATACACCAATTGATCATCTTGCAGTCATAACCACTGCTTCATTGAATACAGAAGTTGGTATTTATGGCCATTTACCAGGTTCTTAATGTGCCATCTTATGAGGCATAGCCTTCGCAATAAATGATCCATTTGTTCAATTACCATTTCCTACTGCTGTCAGACTCAGGAGGTACGAAGTGGCAAAAACGTAATGGGCTAAACCATCCTGAGCATTGTTTTTGCAGTCCAGTGGCTTAATGAAATTGATTATTGAACTCATCCCAACAAGACTACAAGACACAATTGCAAAACAGTCAAATTATAGGAAAAAGTCACAATCTGAATCCGAGTCATCTTATGCCCTTTTCTGTCAGTTCTTGTTACATGACCCTTTCATTTTCGGTTTGTGTTTCCATCTTAGGTCAAATGTCTACATGGAAGATTCTGTTCTAGTTGTAAAAGCCCTTAAGCTTTAGCAGCAGCAGTGATGTGGAACTGGTGGTACTCTCCCTGATAATATAATCCTGTGAAGGTGCAAATGGTTGTGACCTTTGCAGATTGTTGTTTAAATGATGCATAGGAAAAGCATAAAGGAAAAGAAAATGGTGCAAATGGTAATATGGGGATATAGGATGCATCCACAAAAAGCACGTTTTATACAACTGGGTGAGTTCGGTAGCTGTCAACAAAGACCATGGACAATGCTGTGGAAATCAGGATTGGACAAACCGATTAGTGTCTGCATTCCAAAACCATAATGAAGTCTGTCGTTTCATCAACCTGGTACATCATGGTCTAGAACACATTATTCATTGTTTCTGAGGCAAATTGCTGCACGATTCACCATGGTCTCTAAGTGACAATTGTGAGTAGTTTATGTGATTTTTTTTTTCTCTAAAAATACAGATTGCAGTGCATATATATTTCAGGCCACATCATTAGGCACACTCGTTCAGCTGCTTGTTAGCGCAAGCGTCTAATCAGCCAGTCACATGGCAGTTACTCAGTCCATTTAGGTATTTAGAACATGATCAAGATGACCTGCCCAAATTCAAACCAAGCATCAGAATGGGGGAAGAAATGTGATTAAAGTGACTTTGAAAGTGGCATGATTATTGTTGGTGGATAGGCTGGTCTGATTACTATTACAGGAACCTCTGATCTACTGGGAGTAATTTTCAGGCAACAGGGATGTTGTGATGTTTGCAAAGAGATGATGCTGTACCAGAAGTCACAGGTGAATGGCCAGACTGGTTTGAGATTTCAGTTCTTCTGTGTTTCAGTATTTTGCTTAATCACACAAGATTTAAAAGTTAACAGTTAAGATTAACAGTTATTCTGTGATAATGTCTCAATTAAATATGAAACAATTTAATGCTGTTTCATGTTTTGATTTAATAATAAACTGAATTTGTTGCTCTCACATTGCTGTACAGGATGATTTCCCACAGTGATTTAGGGTAACATACAGTATACCTCTTACATCGTGTTGCAGGACAGCATTTTGTTTGGTCTCTAAGATTATTTTCTGGCTTCAAGGAACCATTTTTATGGCTCCAAAATAAGATCATAAAAATCCTAATTCAGATAACATATTACTAAAGGAAAATGAAATGCTGAAAGCTTTAGGCATCTACGGTTTCCTTGTAGGTGCACATTGTAGATCTACAGTTAATGACGGTAGCATGTGTTGCTATGCATGATTTATTATCAGCCTTAACCCCATCCGTCAATGTAAAGGGATCACTATAGGATGAGTGCTGAGCAGATGTTATATGGGGGTGGGGGATGGATCATCCTTAGTGTAGCAGTAACACTGACAGATCTGTCTTCGGTTTAAATCTTCTTTATTCAGCTTTTATTTCTTTGCTTTGCAGTGTTTACAACACATTGTGCAAACATTTATGCTCTATGTCTGGTTATATGGCCGCTCTCTTTTTTGTGTAATTACGGGGGGGTACCCCATGTGAAACACACACATGCCAGGAGGTCTTACATTTTGTCCTGAGTAAAAATGCTTGGGACTTTATGGTTCCAGGAGACCAGACCAGGTTCGATGTGCTGGAACCCCACCTTACCAGTGGCAGGATATAAACCGCAGGGACATCTTAGGAAATCTGGTAGGATGTAAATGTAAATGTAGGATCCAGAAAACAGACATCTAAGAAACACAACACACCCGAAACGTTCGGCCGTCTTTGCCGGTCGCCATTACAGAGCTATTGGTGAGGCGGCATATATCCACTTATCGTAATTATGTCCTGATCCCAAACAGCTGCTTCACGTCCTATAAAGGTGTGGTTTTAGTGCTGTTCGGGGCCAGGTCATCGTTATTCCATCGGCATTCCATCCAGCGCATCTGACCACTGGCGCCCTCACGTCCTTCCGCATTCCCAAGAGATAGTGGTAAAGTTCCGGGGGCTTTTAGTGCCGAAGGACTGGTATGGCCGGATAACCCCCGAGGTATTTAGTTTGTTAGGGTCACTTTGAGAGTTTTCCCATCTCGTACTCGTGTGCTCCTCGCATGCTCTGGGCTAGCGCTCTTTCATCGTCAGCACCTACCTAGCCTCACTCCAGCCCCGGTCTGGCTTTGTTGCTTTTGAGCTCATGCTCGCCCTCTGGCGCTTCTGCGCCCCTTGCGATCTATTCGCGTTCGCGCTCCTTGCGCACCCGAGTTTATTCTCATGTACTGGCGCTTCGGCACCTTTTGATTGTTATTCACACTCGTACTACTAGCGTGCCCCGAACTTATATGCTCGCCTTTTTGCGCTTTGGCCACTTCCGCATTTACGCTCGCCGTTCGGCGTCCTCTGTATTCTTTAGAGCAGCCACCTGGTAGTGAGTTAGAAGTATACGTGTCCCGGCATGGCGTTCTGGCGCTCCGTCGCTTTTGCGCTCTTTTGAGTCTGACTCTAGTCGGCTGATGACTCAAGATATGCCCCGGCTAGAGTAGCCACCCGGCAACACGCACTCTATGAAACATGTCCCGGCATGGCTTTCCTTTAATTGCATGCACATTCGAGCTCACACTCGTTTCCTGGCATTTGGACTACCTCCGTACCTCAGCATTTAAGAGACGTCCCAAAACCGTGCTTTCTGCACGTTTGCCCCGACTGGCGCTTTGGTGGCCTCTCGTGACCAGTTCGCACGTTGCTCCTAATTGGGAAGAAACCTCGGCGCGCCCCTTTATCCTTTTGGGTTTTTTTGTGTTAGGAGCCTTATGCTCCGCTCTTCATCCCTTTTCAGTTGTTTTATATTATTTCCCCATTATTATTATACGCCGTGGGATATGCTTATCCCGCATACCTGGGTCCTAATAAAAACCACCACATCTTGTAACAGAAAGGAGACTTTCTGGACTTGACAGTGGTGCCACAATCTCAGCACAACTTTGAAACTTAATCTTACCACAGTGGGGATACAAACCAGAGGGGTTCAGGAGAAGAGCGCTTGTTTATAGTGCTTAACTGCCCTTTTTGTATCAAGTTGCAATGGCATGGGTTAGGTTTTTATAGTGGAACCAGTGGGAATAAGTCCAGTTGCAGGTTTGCTGGAACCAAAAGTTCAGGTAGCAGTTATTAGTTCCTGATTTTTCTTTCCTGTTATGACATTGCCACCAGGTTGTTACGATAGACCATTCCTGGTCTCGCTAAATCCCCAGGATCCCTATCAGGTTTTAAGAGTCGGAGCCCATAATGCAGTATCCACAGACAGACAGCAAATGACAGTAACAAAAAAACATTTATTTAACAAGGGGGACGTCAGGCATAACATAAATTAGTAAGAGTCCCACGTGAGAGTCCAGAGGCGAGCAAGGGGTTGAAAGTCCAGAACTCTGGTCTGGGGGCGCCGGAAACCCACAAGACGACCAAGGTGCCGGGATCCACCCACGGCAATAGTCCCAATGGTCCGTTGGACGAGTTGGGTGCCGAGGGTCCACAGGAGCTAGGGCGTCGGGGTTCATAGCCGGCGAGGGTGCCGAGGGTCCGCTGAGTGGCACAGGCTTGAGGGTCCATGCATGGCTCAGGTGCCGCGGGTCCACGCACTGCCATGGGTGCTGGGGGATCTGCATATGTGACACGGACCCGTAGGGCCAACTCAAAAGCCTCTGGGCCGACGGACCACGTGACGGCGTAGTAAGAACTGAAAAGTAAAAGCAAGAGAGCCTGAACAAAAAAAAAAATAAAAAGGACAAAAAGGGGGATTAAAGAAAAGACGGCTTAATGAAGCCGTGGATCCCTAAGACGGCCTCTAACAGCCAAGGATCCGGGGATGGCCTCAAGCGACACTGGGAGGCAACCCCTCCAGCTGCGGATCCAGACGTGACCTTTATTTACATGCGGATCCGGGATCAGCCCCGATCAGCCGTGAGCCAAGCGGCTGATAAAAAAAATACAAACGAAGTTGAAAACCAAACCACACACACAGGGACGTAAATAACGCAACACAAAACTGGTAACAATGAGCCGGTGAACACAAATCCTGATCGCCAGACTAAATAATCAAAAGGTAATTAACGGAAGTAAAAACAGGTGCGTAAAGAAAAGGGACAAACCAATCAATTCCCGCGGTGAATCAAAATGAGCACCATTACTGAAAACACAACACTAAGGGATCGGGGGAAAACCGCGGCGAACAACACAAAAAGGGCTCGCAATGCGAACCTTGACACAGATGAGGGTAGATTTTCGGGGATTGCTAGAATCCAAGTTTTCAATATTGTTAGTCTTATTCATTTCACCTGTCAGTGTTTTTTATGTTATTCCTGCTGCACTTTATAAGTTCGACTTACGATATATGGTAGATGCGCTTTGTAGGTCTGCATCTGTGGTCCTGTTTCTCTACGTACTTTATTAGTCCCCTTTACTGTCAGGCCCCTATAGAACTAACACACATAAGGTAATATTTGTGTGGTGGATCATTCTTAGCACTACAGTGACACAAGTATGGAATTGACACAATATTGAGCATTAAATTTACATTTATGTCATTTAGCAGATGCCCTTATCCAGAGCAACTTCCAATCCAAGCAATTGTGGGTTAAGGCCTCAGGGACCTAACTGTGGCAGAGGTGGGATTTAAACCCTGGACCTTCTGGTCCATAGTCCAGTATCTTAACCAATAGGCCACTACAGTCCCGTGTGTGTTTTACTAGTATGATTGGATCACACACAGCAGTGCTGCTGGAGATGCTAAACACTGTGTTTGCTCGCTGTGCAAATCTATTTGACAAAACCAACATATCGTTCCACCTTGTAGTTGTAATATTAGAAACAGCAGCTCATCTCTTGATGCACAGATTGTGCTTTTCATCCTCTTAATCCTTCATTAGTGCTTAAAATGTACTGCCTAAAGGATGCTGGTGGTTGGGCATTTTTGACTGGTGGACTATTTGCAGTCCAGCAATGACACTTACGTGCTTCAACTTCAGCAACACTGCTGTTTCTGGCCCACTCCTACCAGCACAACATACACTAACACGCCACTACCACATCAGTGTTGCTGCGGTGCTATTAGCGATCCATTCTTTCATTCTTCTAAATTATCCAATTCCATTTTGCATTTGGCGAATGGCAAAATGTATATCTTTGTTCCATACTATATCACAATTTGTGTAAAAACTTGTTATAATTATATTATATTTATATTTATAAATATATTATTTATAATTATATTATAATTATATAAGGTATTTATAATTATATTATTATATTTGGTAAAAAAACCTCAAAATCGAAGGAGATCATCATGTGCAAGTTGACATCAAGGCAGCTACACTTTGCCTTCAGCAAAGAGATTTCTTAAGGATTATTGCAGTAATATTTTGTGTAATGGATAATCCAATTGCCAATGCTATTATTACTTTAGCCAGTCACATGTTTTTTGTGCGTGGGCGTGAGTTTGTCTGTATTTATGTGTTCTTGTGAAATAAATGAGACTCTGGAGAAGAATTGCGAGTGGCTAAGTATAATGGATGACCCTGATAACTCGGTGCAGGTTGTGATGTCGCAGATGATAAAATTCTTCCATTTGCTATATCTTTAAAGCACTACATCTCTAAGCATTTATCTCTTTTCAGACACAAGGTTTAAACACTTTACTGTGCCCTCTTGCCATTGTTGTGCTGAGAAAATGTGGTGAAGCAGTATATATTCAGCACCCCCTCCTCTGGGACTCATAAACAAATGAACCTGTTTTTTATTGGGGACCACAGGAAGTGCTGCCGTCTCTATTCTGCTTCTTACGATATCAGAGTTGTGTCCCGATTTTTGTGTGAGTAGAAGTAAAGCTCTGTGGCCATCACTTCACTTGAGAATTGCATCACAAATAAACTTTCATAGTTGTTTTTCATCTAAACTGAGGTCCTAAATGACATTTACTGTTTAAAAAGTGAAGGTCCCTAAAATAATATATATATATATTTAAAGAATCTCTCAAAAGTGAGTACACCCCTTACATTTATTTAATTAGTTTATTATTTTGATATATGGGACAACACTAAGTATATGACACTTAGATAGGACCGAATATTATGAATTAAGAAGTGGTCAGTGCATTGATTTATTCACACCCACGTCTTCTCTCCCTATCTCTCTCTGTCTCTCACACCTGCAAAAACATTCATTTTATGATAATCTGTCTTTTATGCGACAGTACACACTATGCTCTTGTGTCTTTATTCAGCAAGCAGATATCAAATAACTCAGCAGGGAACTATTTAAGCATGCAGAAGCTGTAATATAACAGTTAATTAATAACAGTAGACAGTTAATGAATCTGGGAAGGTAAGAGAGCTGCTCATTAGATACATAACCTTAATAATAGCGATAATCACCTTATAAGATCACAGATGTATATATTAACAGATGGTTTCGAAATAGATGTATATGGTGCATACCTGTACAGCTTCTGCTTTTATGTTGATTTTTTGCACTCTGCATAGTATCACACCTGACTACCAGTTATATGAACATGTATTTTTACTTCATCCGAATCAGCAACACTTTCTTGCCAAATACAGTGCATCCGGAAAGTATTCACAGCGCTTTACTTTTTCCACATTTTTGTTATGTTACAACCTTATTCCAAATTGTATTAAATTAATCTTTTTTTCTCAAAATTCTACACAAAATACCCCATTATGAACATGTGAAAAAAGT
>JAVSBV010056697.1:0-10721 GCA_033117975.1 Parotocinclus spilosoma
GTTTTGTCCAAATTTCTTGAAAGTTGTAATGTTCATATGACCATGTTGCACACAGTTCTGAAGGCTTCTATATCTTGAAAGCATGTCTCAGAGTTGCTAGAACGCCAGATCACGGTGAATGAATTGACTTCTTGGTATATGGAGGGGTGATGACCCCTAGCTAGTGTTCACAGCCCCACAGGTCATAGGCAGAAAATCAATGTGAAGAACAAGAGGGAATGAAAGCATAAAAGAAGCTCAGTGTATTGATCTGCTGTGGTGGCATCAAGGAATAACAAAGGAAGAAGACAATAAATATATAGTCTGAGACCACTAGTGAAAATGCTTGTTTGGATATTTGGGGATACTCCAGCAGGATAATGACCCAAAATAACCAAGCTTTGCATCAACAACTTGAAAACCAAAGAAGGAATGCTGATTGTAAATGACTTCACAGTCAACAGACCTAAATAAATGCTCTTTAGAATATTTAACTCATGCTGTGCTAACAAGTATGTTTGTGGAATTTATGACAGCTCAAGTGCAGGTTGACATTAAAGTAAAAGGGGAACATACAAAATACAATTTTTACTATGAAGATTTACTGTAATTGTTGTGCTGATCATATGACCTGTAATGAAAAACACATTTTCATTAAAGAAAATGCATTCCACTGCATTTTCAATGAAATATGCACTGTTACAATTATTCCATTTTTAAATGTCCCCTAATTTTGTGAGCAATTAGATTTTGTATACTGCAAGATCTCTTTGAAAGCAGGGTAGCTTGCATTATAAAAAACGCAGTAGATACAATCCACCATATTATATTCTACATTATATTGAAACTGCTAAAGAAAAAGATAAAACCTTAAGTTTAAGTCCCAAATTTTTAAGTTTTCATGTAAACACAGAATACATGTTTAGTGGAAATGAGTACTGAAATAACTCGTAAGGCAAGATTGGGAGCAGAGATTTCATTATTTGCAACTCATTGCCAAATAGAGGGTTTTAGAGTCTAATATACAAAAAAATTACACAATTTGGTGATAACTGACAATTTAGTGACAATTATGTAGATGGCTCACTTCAGTCAATATGAAAATTACAGAGTAGTAGCTAGAAAAGCAACTTTATTCCATCTGAGTGCTATGTAGTACGCCCAACCTTAAAACCATCACAATGAGCTTGTAAATACAGTCTGAATTAAAAAAATCTTAATGTTCTGGGACAGTCCATACAGCATATCTGCCTGAGGAAAATCATTTAATTAATCCGCCTATAAACTAATCAGACAAAAATATGTGGGTTATTAAAACAACGTGGATAGTATTTTTAGCTTTTAAACATGTTACTGGCTATATTCTAAGTACTGAAGTACCTATACAAAAGCACCCAGAATAGAAGGGGAAGCAAGAAGATCAGATAATTTGGTTACAGAGTTACTACGAATGACTGGTGTCTCATTCAGGGGGCACTCCCCCCCTGACCCCAGTGAATTCCAGGATAGACTCTGGGCTTTCTTCATCCTGACCAGACTGTCTTTCAATTTAATTTAAGCAATGAGAAAAGGAAACTGGTGTAAAACTTAAACAGCAGGGTTAGAAAAGTGATCAGCACCTTCATTTAATCCTGCATAGAGCCATGTTTTGCTTTAATTACGAGCATCAGGATATGTCTCTATGTATATGTATCTTTGCACACAGAAGGCCTCATTCATAAAACCTTGGGGGAAGAAAACGAACACACTGTCTGTGTTAGGCATAAATCGACATTTCTGGAAACTCTGGAATCTGGAAACCCAGATTCAGGAACGCTGCGTAAACACAAGTTTTATTGGTATAGCATGCGTATGTTAATGAGTACCAAATGTTTGTTAATTAGCCGTGTGTGCATGTTCCTTTATAATTAGCATTAGCAATTAGAAATTAACGTACCATAATCCACACCCACGAATCACAAATAACCACCATATAATAAATACTTAGCTGGAAGCCAGCAAAATTTCTCCAAAATGTCTCAGTAAAAACAAAGGAAAAAAAGTATCTTGTGGAAATCAATGTTTTATTTAACAAAGTGCATTCATATCAACTTGTTTAAGTTACTATAGTGGTGTTTTAGGTAAAGAAAACAAAACAAGAACAAAAACAGCAGCTTGACAGCATAATATGAAAATGGCAAAACATACAACTGAAATTTAATACAATTTAACACCCAGCCTAACATATCATATATATGTAGTGTTTTATGTTAAGTACATCATGTTGCACAATGAACATATAAAAATGGTATTTAATATTGTCAAACATCATAATTTGATGTTATATATATATATTTTTTTTATTATATTAAAGCCAGCAGTGCCTCACATTTTCACATTCACTTTCTCCCATATGAGTGAAAGCTGAGAGATTTGAGCTGTGCAAGTTTCTCTGAATAACAGGCTGTATTATTATTATTAATAATATATTTTTTTAATTCTGTGTTATAGAATTCCAATAATACTCATTTTTATTACTTAGTCAGTACTTTAATTAAAGTGCAGTCATGTCTAATGACACCTTTCGTGACTTTTGGACATTTCGAGCAGTTAACGCTCAGGATGTAGATTTGTTCCGACATACTAATGCTTTGGAAGTACGAACATTTTTATGAATCCAGACATTACTGTACAGACATTAAAATGCTGTTTCTACAAATGATTTACACAACCATTTGTTCTGATCACATTTCATGAGTGAGGCCCAGAGACTGAGGAAAATTTGATCATTGTTTCAGTATTGTGAAATCTATTAGATATATTAGATACAGCAAAATTTAATGGCATATGGCAATGGACTACTGCTCATTTCAAGGGTCAGAGATCTAACTTGGCCAACCGAGCACATTCACCTTCTTATCATTAAGCTACTGCATTCTTTTTTGACAGTGTGTTCAGGGATGTTGTCTTCTTGCTCAAGAATTTGGTTTTATTTACCAGAATCCGTTTTCAAATCATTTCTTCGGTATGGTTTATGTTGGGTGTACTGTCTTTGGGTTTTACCAAGTTCACTCTAGGAATTGTCTGACCATAAAACCTTTTTCCGATATGTGCAAATGAGATGCTGTGGGACACTTTTTATAGCAGGATTCTTCCTTACCACCCTGACATACTGGCCATAATAGCTTGTGGGATTGTCGATACATGTACAGACCAACTGATATCAACCGCAAAAACTTATAAGTCTTTTAAAGTTGACATTGGCCTCCTGGTACCTCCTCTGACAAATATAATTCTAGTTCAGCCATTTTGGATTGACAGCTTAGTCTAGGAAAGGGGTTCATTCACTTTTGGAATTTCAGATACTGCTTGAAACAATAACGCCTTGATTTTATTGCATTGCCATGCACTAATAGTAGGGGAATCCGCAAAGAACAACAAGCTTTTATTAATGTCAATTGAGCTAGTGAGCCTGGTGTGTGATCTAAAATTATTTTTATTTATTTTAAGTTGATTACATTTATAGTGGCTGTTCTAAAGGGGCCGGTCACTTATCCAAACTGGGTATTTTAATCATTTAAATCATTTTACTTTTAATTATTGCTCATTTTCATTTTAATTGTTTAATTTTCATATTGAAGGTTACAATGTGAAAACACAGCATCACACCCATACCTTATGGCAAGCCTCTTAATCCACTATTACTAAGCCAGAAAACCTGTCCCTCATTCACTTTCATCCACACCACACTGCTTATTCCTCAGTTTAAATCCTTAGGACAAACTGCATTAAACAGTCTTCACACTGCCTTTTGCTTTGACTGCCATTATAATGGCATACCAGCAAAATGAATCTCGTTTTATGATGAATCTATTTTTGACAAAGAGGGTGACACAGCTGGAAAAGGTTAGATTGAACTTCTTTTGACTTTCGGTGTGTAATGTGATAAAAGATAAGAATTATGTCAGGGTACAGTGATTTATAGGCACTGTGTCTGCAAGTTTGTGTGTTGTGGATGGCATACTGAAGAAGCTTAAGAAACTCTCATCTTTTCTCACAGTGCCCACAGTAAAGCCCATTTATTTATCATCATAAACTATACAGCACTGCCAGCGATTTTCATGAGGTATATTTTATTTTCTGTCTGACTTTGCCCAACCAGGTGTACTGTACTTTTGCCAGCAGCCAATCTGCACTTGCCAAGCAGACATTGTGTGAACGTGAGATATACCAGATTTGTTTTAAAAAACACTCTTCAAAAAATCAGCACATATATCTACAGAATCACTGCTGATATCACTAAATAATTTTTTAAGTCTTTGGAAGTCATTTGGTGGATAGACCAGGATTGCTGCCCCTGGCACATGGGCAAGATCTGAGGCATGCTCATCAGACACATGCTCATTAGACTCAGCATTATGGTGATTTCACAGCAGACTGCTTTTAAATAAGTTATACATGCATGCTTTGAAATAAATGCTGATCATGCAATGGTAATAAAAAAAACCCACATGTGCGAGGGAACAGTGAGCTATATTACAGTTAGCTGCTGCCCAAGTGCAGTAACTGCTTGTAATTTAGCCAGAAAGCTAGTCAAGGATAACTATGCCCTATGAGCAGGAGTAAAAGGAGACCGGAATGGTCTGCAGCTGCATACTGCTAAAAGATTCAGTGATACCACCCTACCAGAAAGGGGGGAGAACAGCTGCCACATTCAAAACAAGTCACGGTCGGGCATTCAGCAAGAAAACATATCTACTACTCATCTACTATCATCTCCATATTAATTGCTAAGTTGTTCTGAATTGCTTCTGAACCATCCGTGCTGGGTGGAAACTAGATGCTGTTTCTTTCTGCAAATGAATGTTGCCACTAATAGCCGTGCTGCAACTGACTGGTATCCAGTGTTGTGACAGGCGTTTGATGCAAAATCTCCCAAATAAAATATGTAGTAGATGAAGTTGTGATATTTTATGATATTCTGTTTTATTCTAACAACTAGGAAGTGAAAAGCCTTTTATAAACAAGTATGCAGCAGTGCACTCAATAAGAAACAGAGTGGCTCGTCCAGGGCTAATAATCATGAATCATTTATATTTCGTTTTAACTTTTGAGGAATATTAGAAAGATAATCAGAATCAGATCAGGGGGCAAGCCCAAGCCCAAAAACCTGAAACCCACAACTACCGATATTTATGTGATTATATAAAAGTGATTTTATAGAAAAAAGAAGCATCAAGTCACTGCCATTTGTTAAAGTATGCCCAAAAAGCACACAAAAATAATACAGAGAATTACAGAACATGTAGTAGTACTGTCATGAAACTACTTTTACCTCCACCTATAAATTGGCTAAGGCAGCTATTATTGTTTAAGGCATCACTGTACTGAAACAAGCTAAACATAAATAAAAGTTAGCATAATCATTTATTTTCTTCAAAGAAGGCTATAGAAATTATAAGTGCTCATGTTACTGTGGCCATGACACTACTTTAATTAAGATTTAGAAACCTAGGGTTTTCTGATAATCATTAGGATAATTATGATGTGGACAAAATTGTCTCCAAGATTGACAGTCGGGCATTTTGTATTTAATAAGTCATCACAAAGGGTCTCCTCTAAATGTTTGTGTGTTCATATGAGTGTTTGTATGTGTTATATGTGCTTGTTGGAAGGTTTCATTTAAGAGTAGTGTCTAATATACACTATTTCATACAATGCTAAGCTAATGATCTTGGCATAGTGTGAAATCCTTGTCAGTACTGTGTCAAAATTGTGACAATTTGTGTGAATAAATTCAGAGATTTTTCAATGTGTCAGTGAGGGCAAAGAGGTAATACAGCAGCCATTAAGGATTGCATTTGTTAATTTTTTTTACTTTCTCCTTTTCTGATAAGTAAAAAGAAGTACACTTTCAAAGAAAGGGACTAATGAGAATTACTGGTGCTTGTCAGGCAAACTTGTTTACGGTCTGTGAGCTGTGGGATGGAATGCAAATACTTTTAAGACAGACTGTCAGAACATTGCCAAAATATATTCATAACCCGTCTCTGGCCCTCTCTTTCTTGGTAAGAGATAATGGGGGAGGCAAGGAAGCAGAAGCTGATAAACTTGCCTTGATTTGAGCTGCGCTAATCCATCCCCTGCGTCAATACACAGATAAACCTTCAAATAGCAAGCGTAAATGAGTGGAGGTGAACATATCAGAGGCCCAGTACTCCACCTTCATGGAGCTAACCATAATTAAACACAGCACAGGCAATGACATGGTGGATTGCACCGACTCATGTTGACAGGGGAGAATTCGGTAATCCCACAACGCTCAAGCCTAGAGGGATAAACTGAGAAGAAGTTAGGGAAAGTAATGCAAATTCACACAAATTTATAATATACTTGATCTTCAGTGACTTGCTGAATTAAATTCAGAAGTGAAAGGCAAGTAGAGACCTGTAAAGCAAAGCTGCATGGAGACCAGGTTTTCCACAATTAACCACAATCATGCACACATCACTACTGTAAAATTATAAAATAACTTATTAGCATTGGCTAATAATTGGCTGATAATTCATGATTATCAGTGGGTCCTGGTCATTGGAATATGTGATTTAGGGGGACTGGTATAGTTGTGTTTGCAGTAAAGTGTCTCACATTCATTTTATATAATGGCACTTGTATTTAGTGATTTAGCTGACTCTGTTATCCAGAATGACTTAAAAATGGCACAACATTTAAATCCAAGCATCTGCAGTTAAGGGGCCTTGTCATCAACAGTGGCAGAAGTAGATTTGCTATTCCACAGTCCAGTACCTTTAGTAGAGAGGCAAAAGGCCATGTATGCTGAACTGGCTAGATAGCTCTACATTACTTTTACCACAGACCATAATATATTAATTTTCTATAAATCAAGAAAGTTGTTCCCTCTGCATGAGTGCTTCATGGTAAAAGTGCATCACACGCTGTCTAATAAAAATCTCTGAGGCTATTTTTGGCTGGTGAACCTCTTGTTAAGAGACATGCCTCTACAATGTATAAAAATACATTTTACCCAGATGACATACTTTGAGAGGGGCACTTCTTTGGACTGAGAAAATAACACACATAGCAAACAGCCTCCAAGTATCACAGGAAAGCTACCTGTAGAGAGGAACGTTTAGAAGGCCAACAAACACAACCACCATCCTTGGTTTATTTATTTTATTTATTTGGCTTCTTTAACCTCGCTATCAGCATCAGTGGCCATGTAAGCGATACACACACAAGGTTATATCCATACAAAAGTTCATCTCAACACCAGTCACATATATATACACAAGTCAGTGCCAATTTGGAGTAATCAATTAACCTAGCACACATGTCTTTGGACTGTGGGAGGAAACCGGAGTACCCGGAGTAAACCCACACAGACACGGGGAGGACCCAGGTCTCTCCACCCTGGGATTGAACCCGGGACCTTCTTATTGTGAGGCAAGCGCTGCTACCCACCGAGCCACCATGCTGCCCCCATCCTTGGTGGCAGCTTCACTAAACACCACTGTATCTGCCTGAATGCATGTTCTGTTTGGGATCTGATGTCAACTGGGTCAGAGTATGAAGGCCTCATGTGAGCATCAATCCTGCATTTGTTGTGGGGCAACAAACTGATGTTTTTTAGTTATTGGATTTGTTAGTGCCTGAAAACACACTCGGTCTGAGTACATGGCTGCCCTGGTATATTTAAAGAACAGTATATCAAAGGCTGATCTTCACATCACATTTACAGAGGTGTGTCAAGTGCTGGTCTTAAAACACTACCGGTATCTAACAAAAGTTGCATTACACTGAAAATGTAAAAAGTAGATCAAAAGTTAGATAGCATTTGTTAGATGTAAATGCACCGCCACCTCACAGCAAGGTCCTAGGTTCAATCCCAGTTTGGAGCGGCATGGGTCCTTTCTGTGTGGAGTATTCTTCTCCACATGTCTGCGCGTGTTTACTCTGGGTACTCCGGTTTCCTCCCAAAGACATGCATGTTAGGTTAATTGATTACTCTAAAATATCCATTGACTTGTGTGTATATAACTAGTTCTGATATAACCTTGTGGGTAGATATAACCTTGTGTGTATTGCTGAAATGGCCACTGATGCTGATAGTGACGTTAAGCAAAACCAAATAAACAAATAAGCAAAAAATTCCTGGAATGGAATGGAATTAACCGTACAGTCGCAACCGACCCTCGATCACTTGATGGATCATCGATCTCCACACATTTCTGTCCTTCATCGATGTGATCCATGAAGTATTTCGGCAGGATAGTGTAGTTGTTTTGCCATTGCTTTCTGCACCACTCCCCATTTATCCGGGCTTGGGACCGGCGTGCAGCTGTTTCCAGTTACATGGCTGAGGTGTTTTGTATTCGCAAGTCAATGACAATTTGGAGATGCCAATTAATCTAACACGCATGTGTTTGGACTGTGGGAGGAAACCGGAGTACCCGGAGTAAATCCACGCAGACCAGGGGAGGACATGCAGACTCCACACAGAAATACCCAAGCCGCTCCACCCTGGGATTAAACCCGGGACTTTCTTATTGTGAGGCAGCGGTGCTACCCACCGAGCCACCATGCTGGCCGGATTAGATATAGGTAAATCCAAAAATAACTTTTTTAGAATTGTATTAAATATGCAATTATATGCAGTTAGCCTTTACTAAAGTGAAGAGGTACGTCTTTAGTCACTGTTTGAAGACAGGACCACTTCCACTGGAAGTTCATTCAACCACCTCAGTGCCACAACGAAGAAGAATATTGCTGGTTGTCTTCCTTTTATTTCTTCAAAACAAATTGAACATCACACCACATGAAACCCTAGTCTGCTTTCAAATCTTTGCCTGGGAGAGACCATGCTGATGCAGTATAGCTACCTTGTATCTTGTTGCTTTGCTCAGTCTTGCCATGGCTCATGACCTGTAACATGAAACTTTTCCTCACCCAATTTTAAGCCTTCTACACAGTTGCTTTTTCAGTTAATGCCTGTGTTTTACCATACATGTCAACATGATAATCATTAACACCTGTTTGGAAGCATTGGATAAATAAATACCTAACTATAAGCCTACACTACATCTGATTTTGTGTGAGTGTTCCTAGAAAATTGATGCTGTATTGAAAGTAAAAGGTGGTCATACTAGTATTGATTTGATTTAGATTTTAGTTTTGTTCATTCAATCTGCATTTTGTTAATTGACAAAAATAAACGAATTAATACTTTTTGAAAAGCATTTTTATATGTATATGCAATTACTGTACATAGTACATGTATATACAGTATATGCATATACATATACAACATTTTCAGAATGCTGAATGTCATGGTTTTCAGTCACCTGACCCAAACCTCGCCGAGCATTGATGAGGGCACTTGAAGGACTTACAGAACATATCAAATAACATCTCCCAAATAATGAAACTGAACTTAAAACATTTCACATAAACTGTTATATTAATTATAGGAAAAAACAGAAATACAAACTCTACAAGAGCTAATTTTCAGATAGTCTGGATTATATGAACTGACCATTCGCTCAGTACCTCCCTCTCTCTCTCTTTCTCCCTCTCTCTCTCCCTCTCTCTCTCTCTCTCTGTGTTTTGTCTAAAGCACAGGGTATTCTTTTTTTAAACCACAGGCCCCCTCTTCCACCAGTAGCTTTGGAAACTATGAATGTCATACACGATCCATTCAAACAATCATTACGTATTACATTACAATCATATTCCCCTTTTGTCTGCCTTTAAAAGGGGATGCACACTGGGCTGACCTTTACCTGAGGGTTCCCTTTGCTGTGGAGATTCCTATTCCATTCCAGCAGCAATAGACCAGAGATCAAGCATGCAGCAGAAGATGAATCATACTGCAGGGAAACACTTGTCAGATATAAATTCTAATAAGGCCATATAAAACCACATGCAGCAAGCATTAGAGGCATGCTGTGTGGACACAGGGCCAAGTCGTATGGACATGGATGGAGAGAAAGGGGAAATCCAGGTCAAAAGGAGGAGGAGGAGAAAAGCCCATACAAGAGCACAGGGAGAAGAGCATTGTTATGAAAAAGATAATGCGGAAAGAGATGTAGCAGTGGACTGAAGGAGCAAAATTCATAGCTTTATTTTTTCAAGTTATCACCGATGTGAAAATGTGTGGGATATTCTTAGTTTAACAAAAGTAGAGAACTTATCATCATATTTAATATAAAAGCTTGTAAATAATATTCTATGGTGTTTAAGTCAGGTACCCGTTGAAGAATGTCTACAACAGTTAGACATTGATCGTTGAGCGTCGTCGATCCATTTATGTCATTTAGCAGACGCCCTTATCCAGAGCGACTTACAATTCATACAGTTTTACAATGCAAGCAGTTGTGGGTTAAGGGCCTTACTCAGGAACCAAACTGTTGCAGAGGTTGTATTTGAAGCCTGGTTCATAGCCCAGTACCTTAACCACGAGACCACTACAGTTTTTCTTCTCCACAAAGATCCAAACAAGCAGTTTCATTAGTGGTTACATACTTTTGGCCCTGCCTTAAATAATACATTTTCTGTGAACATTTTGGTGAATTCACTTAATCACACACTGAAAAAATACAAAATCTTTTTAAAATTATTATTTAAAAACACACAATTTTGTTGTTATATATATATATATATATATACGTATACACTACCGTTCAAAAGTTTGGGGTCACTTAGAAATTTCCTTATTTTTGAAAGAAAAGCACAGTTTTTTTCAA
>JAVSBV010056708.1:0-10721 GCA_033117975.1 Parotocinclus spilosoma
CCTGAGCTCAATTTTTAGCTTCATGGCGAAGGCTGTGAATACTTACGTAAATGTGATTTCTTAGTTTTTTATTTTTACTTAATTTACAGAACTCTCAAAAAACCTTTTTACACATGGTCATAATGGGGTATTTTGTGTAGAATTTTAAGGATAGAGATTAATTTAATACAATTTGTAATAAGGCTGTAACATAACAAAATGTGGAAAAAGTGAAGCGCTGTGAATACTTTCCGGATGCACTGTACATGTAGGTTATCTGTGGCATGATTTTTTAGGAAAACATGTTTTATTTTCTTAACATAGTTAATTATTTAGATGAAATTACTTTAGACTAAACAAGCTCAGAAAGTTGAATGCCTCAAAATGCAGATATGCCATATGTTCTACTGGTAAAGCAAAACATCTAAATACATGCAAGAGGGACAATTCCTTATGTCAGCTAATTGTCTGAACACGTAAAGGACATTCTGGACAACTGCAGTAATTTAAATGAAAGGCAAAAAAGGAAAACTGGAGCTACTATTTCTGAAAAGATGGAAATATCTACAGACCCCACCAACCACCTACTTACAATCCTGTCTTGACAGGTTTACACCCGAGCTTCACACTGCACCTTCTGATACCGAAGTTACAGGTGTGAACTGCAGTGTTGACAGGTTTATACTGCTGGGGTTGTAGAACTGATAAAGCATTTTGTTACTGAAGCAAACATACATTATTTAAATACCTAAGACCTACAGCACATGTATTTAACATGACCTGGTTAACATGTGTGTACAATACATGTACATATCCAAACTTACCAAACTCAAACTTCACATTTAAACAAATATATTTCTTTTTATTATAATACTACCTACAATATTCATCTTTGGCAGAAGATTATCTTTGAAACCAGAGATCAATCCATGGCTACTAAGGCTATAGAGCACTATTTACACACTAAACAAATTTCTGAATATTAAATTATACTAGTACTCTAAATGAAAGGCAGACCCTGATAATCTTCTGCATCACCCCATTATTGGCCAGAAAACATCATTTTTATCTCAGTTTGATCATTTTATTTTGCATGTACTTTTAAGGGCAGCACAGGTGGGTAGCACTGCTGCCTCACAGCAGGAAGGTCTCGGGTTCAGTCCCAGGGTGGAGCAGCCTGGGTCCTTTCTGTGTGGAGTCTGCATGTCCTCCCTGTTTCTGCGTGGGTTTACTCCGGTTACTCCAGTTTCCTCCCACAGTCCAAATATATGCATGCTAGGTTAATTGGTGTCTTTAAAAGTGGCCCTTAATGTGTGTGTGCCCTACGATAGATCGGTGCCCGTCTAGGGTTGTTCCCACCCTTGCGCCCAGGGTTGCTGGGTGGACACGGGCTGTCCCGTGACCCCAAGTGGATTAAGCCAAAGATGAAGAATGAATGAATGTACTTTTAAGGTGAAATATGGACGAATCCCAATCACTGAATCAATCAATAGAGAGCAAGTGTTTCTAAAATGTGCCATGCTCATGTCATTACCGAAAGACCAGGTCATATATTTGATTTAAAACACTTGAGATGGAGACAACAGCAGCTCCTGAGGGCTTGGATTGAAATAGATGGGATTTACAGTATGAAGGTTGGGTGGTGTGTTTGTGGAACTCTGTGAAAGACTGCTGGGATCCAGACCCCACCACAGACATTTTTTTGCTTTGAATTTAAAACAAACTCGATGCTACCCTCTTCTGGATTTTACTAAAATAAAACCAGGGCATGTTATTTTAAAAGGCAAAATATTCAAATCGATTTCTAATGATGAGGAATTTAAACAAGAATACACTTATAAAACAGTTGTGTTTTTTAAGAGAGAGAAAAGATGGGTAAGAGGTCTAGGTAAGAGCGAAATAAATGGGTCTTTAAATGGTGTTTGAAGATAGCAGAGACTTAGCTGTTCAATCATTGAGGGAAAGTTTATTCCACCACTTAAAAGACAAACCAGATAAGTGTAGATGCTTTTCTCGTCCCCTCAGAGCGGGGGAAACCAGTCGAGCAGTGCTAGAGGACCGGAGTGAGCAAGGTGCAGTGCAGGGTGTAATAAGTGCTGCAAGGTAGGAGGGTGCAGGCCCATTTTTAGCTTTGTAAGCAAGCATCAGAGTCTTAAATCTGATACGAGCAGCTACAGGGAGCCAGTGGAGAGATCAAAGCAGTGATGTAGTGTGTGTAAATTTGGGAACATTAAACACAAGTCTTTCAGCTGAATTGTGGATCAGTTATATGGATCGGATAGCGGTCAGAGGAAGCCGCAATAAGAAAGATGATGAACCAAAATCTGTGTTGCCTCTGTGGAAAGAAATAGATGGATCCTTCTCATGTTGTAAAGAAAGACGTTATGTGGGAAGAAAAGGGCAGTTGGTAGTTCATAGTCACCCCCAGGTTGTGTGCCACGACAGTAACACTGACATTTTTTTATATTTCTGGATATATAACTGAAACACATGATATAATCAAACATATTTTAAATTCACCACAACGAAAGCATATTGCCTTAGAATTTAAAGCTTTATCTGGCAAAATGGTGTCAATCTGAAGTTTTTTCGATAAGATATGACCATATTAATGATATGATTTTTAATTCTTAAGACGTACAGTCGTGCTCAGTTCATTACATCAGTGGTGTATCAGGAGTCCATATTGTTCACATCACAAGGTGTGTCTCTGGTGTAAGCTAATTTAACAGAATTACACATCAGAATTAACAGAATTGCACATCATGACACTGGACTCTGTACTCGTGCTTGTATCAGATAATTTGAATACAGCCTTCTTGGAGACAGTCCCATAACTGATCGGATAACTCTTTATACCTGGCCCACACAGTGAAAGTACCTGTAACAATAAGGAACAATGCAACTTTATTATACCATAAACCATACAAATCTTACCATACACCTTGCCAGAAAGGTTTGCCAGAAACGTGAAAGATAGGACAGTATCACTTCAGATTTCCATAAACCTCAAATGTTTATAATGTTTAAAACTGTACAACTATCAGGAAGGAGTTGTATCCCTTATTACCACAAGGTGGCGCGCTTTTACTGTAAACTATTGGCCATATACTGAGTATTAATCTCTTGCGTATGCCTGCGCAATACTCAAGTTTCTTTTACTGTACATAACCTTTTAGTTGAAAAATAATAAAAACCTAAACCTTAAGTCTACACAAGCCATACATTAATAGATGGAAGGACTTTTTAAGAAAGTGTGTAAAAACGTTTGGTTATGCGTTACCAGTGTGATCAGTTTTCACCTAATTGCTTACATGTACCACAAAACTGTGTAAGTAGGAAGATCATTACAAAAGAAACTATATTATATTGCAGTAAATGAGAATAGCTTTGAGGTGCTCAGGTGGCGTCCATGATCCCCAGGAAACAAATGTACTGTGTACAAAAAATGTCAATTGCTTGACAGTTTTAATATGAGCTTTCACAGTTCAACCATAAAGTTCACATTAACACTGTCAATCAATTTACATTTTTTTGTACATAGTAAAAAAAAATTTCCTGAGGGTCGTGGACACCACCTAAGCCCCTCAAAGCTATTCTCATTTACTGCAATATAATATAGTTTCTTTAGTAACGATCTTCCTAAAGTTCACAGTTCTACTATCCATTTTGATGGTGATTGGATCACTTTATGATTCCACTGTCAAATTAGATTAGAGTACATTTTTTCCGAGGTCTAACCAGTAAAAAGCAGGGTTAAAACAGAGGAAGCAAAGTAGAATCCTCTCATCTAAGACCTTTTAGAAAGCAATGGTTGTAGCAGTTTATTTGTACTGTACCCTGTAAAATTAACTGTCTGTCTGATTTAAATTCACTGGAGTTACAGGCTGATCAATATACAAGGAAAACCTGCTAAAATTAAGCCATGCTAACATGCTTAGCTTCATACATTTTTATCTTGATAGATCATGATGTGTTTGAACAAATAAGAAATAATTCTAACAGCTCCAGAGAACCAGAGTCTATTGTATTAGCAGACGTTGCAAAGTTGCATATACAGAATCCGTGATTGTGTGTGTTTACTTGAAACTTTTTGTAGGATTCCAATTACGTAAATGTAAATGGCCTTAACACGATTTAACACAATTAAAGTTGAATTTTAAGATCAAACTGCGCTATTTAACAACCACATTACATTCTGTGAAACAGTCTGCTGACTAAAACTGACATAGACCAAACATTAGTATGGTCACATGATCTTTTATGCCACTGTAATGTAAATATACAGTAAATTGTATTCTCACAAGAACACTGTGTGCTAAAATTAACTATTAATTGTTAATTCCCTGTCTAGGAGAAAGACATGACACTTGAGAGGATGGCCTGATGCTTTTGCTTGATGGAAGGAAAAATAATACATAAAAATAATGCACTGATATTACAAAAACACAGACTCAATGGGTGAATGTGAATCAGTTATTATACAATGGTTATATGTTAAAGAGAACACAGTGTACAGTATACAGAAAAGAGTGTACACAATTCAGACATCGAATGATCCATTGGACATTTTTTGTCCCCAAATTCAAACCAAAATAATCTGAATTGTGGTAAAACCTGTACCTTGCAGTCCCAGTTAAAAAAAAATTTGTTTAAAATAGATTAATTCAGTTTTACATTACTTATAACGCGAAATGTGATTGAGCCAGTTAATAATAAATAAAAATAAACCAGTTAAGTTTGAGTTCCGAGGTACCACTGTATATTTGCACAAATGTGGTGCTTCACATTTTTAATACTGTCACAATTTTGAAATACTGTCACAACAATGTCCAATTATTTCTGCTGAGGGATGGGTGGTAAGATGGGCCTCCTTTGATTGAGGGGAAGAACTTTAAAGTGTAGTTCATCAACCACATCTCCACCTTTTACTTCTACTTACTGGACCAACAGTGCGAATTGGCGATTCTCTCATTCCTTTCACTCTTGAGATTCACATGTTAAACCTGTGATGGTTTACCTCTTTCAGGATGAGAAATTGTATATATGTTAATGGGTCTTGTTTCCTCAGGAGCTTGTTTGTAAAAGTTGGTAGAAGATGGAGGGACATTTTGGCCAAACTTGGGCTTTCTCAGTTAAGCCTTTTAGTCATAACAACACCACCATTCTGAGACTTGTTCTCCCACTGATGGCATAATAGGTGTAGGGCTCCCTAGTGGTGAACCTGGTGACATACTTACAAATAACCAGAATATATCTGAACCAACAGCACTTTTCCTCGAGAGGATCTACAATGTTCTATATGGAATAGACATAGGCATATTCTGAAGAGGGGATATATCTGGCATCTGCATACATTAAAGGCCATACAAACTGACATCTAATGCTGAGATGTGTTTTCTATTGACCCCAGGGACAGGCAAATCCCTTCCTGAGGACACACTGAGGCACTGTGTCCATGCTGGCTACAATAGTAGAAAACAAGAATACTTTTTCATTAGGATGTGTCCTTCTCGTGGTCCTTCGCTCCTGTGGCGAGGCTTGTGAAAAACAAGCCATTCTGTGATGAGTGTTCAGATTGGGCCTGTGGTGCTGCATTCAGTCTATTTGAAAGCTCATATTCTTGGAGCCATATGTCAATGTCACCTGGTACAACTTGCAGCAGCTACTACAGGAAGAAATTCTCTCCAAATCTGTCCCTTGGACTAGTGAAGGACATAGATTTCAGTGTCCTTGCCATCTATAAAAGACTATCATCTGTACCTGTTCCCAACCTGACCCTTCTCTCCACTGGCAAGGTTGTTGCCTGGGTTACTTTAGAGACGTGCACAGGTTAAGGACCGGATCTTCAGGAACTTGAGAATTTCAGGGTGACAGTGTGGGAATTTTGGACTTGAAGTATCTGAAGATGATCTGCATACTCCTACTCTGACTCCAGTGTGTGTATTACTGTTTTGTATTTTATCATAATCATGTGCAACAAAACACTTTCGGTATGTGTTCAGACAGTTCAGACTGTAATCAGATTATGGGCCTTTTTTCAAAAAGACTGTGAAAAACAGAAACACCAAATGAATTTAATAAAGAAAGAAGGTAGGTAAGCACTTTTCCTTTCCTTAAAACAGGCCAAGCCACTCGGTCGATACTGGGCATGCTCCAACTCCAACCAGGTGAAATGATCAGACCTCATTTTAATTCCCACAAACCAACATTGTGTCATGATGTCTTGTATAAGTATGGATGTAAAATGTGCATTAAAATATTTAGATCTACCTAAGAAACCCTGCAAAATAACAATGACCTACAAAATACCCAAGCTAACATGTGACTGAAATAAGGAGTTTACTCAGGAGTAGGGAGCACTTAACAGGATGCATTAATGGCTTAATTGATTAATTAATTAATGGGAAACGAGCAAATGGTGAAATATGATCTCAGAATATGGTTAGAACAACCACGGGCATGGCATAACACCCAGACATGTCAATTAAAAACAACTGACATTTATAATCATTCATAACTAATAAATCAGCGTTTATAGCGAATACGTCAGTGATGAAAAACGTCACTTCCGTTACCGAGTTGAATACATCATTAATGACGTCTTGGTTGTTAACTTTCAAAGCGTCCGTCCACAGCTGTGGTCTGGCATGGCTAAAGAATCAAACACATACTGGGCGGGGTTTATCGCTTCTGGATAGGAAGGGCTAATAACCACGCCCACACGGGGTTCAGCCCAAATACTGTAGCTCAGTGCGCCCTTTATAAGAGCACTAGACTCAGTAGGTATAAATGGAGCTGTTGAGCCTCATGACGACTGCCCGAGCAGAACTGTATAGCAGTACGTAACGCGCAGAGAAGAGAAGGGCAGAGGCGAGGGATTCAGGGAATTTCTTACATCTTATATTAAGACTTAAGAGGGCTGATAAACAACAATGTCTACCGACACGACGGCTTGTACGGGCTCCACTTTACTGCAGCCGCTCAGCGATATGATCGATCTCCCGTTGGATCAGGTAAATTGTCACTCTTTTATTTTATATAACTACCTTTCCAATCTCGAATGGATCCCTAAAACAAATACAGTGACGCCAAATTTGTGCTGGTTGCCCCATTTCCAGCATCTTTCCCATTCCTCTTGTTTCCTCATGAATATGTATCTCTACGATGCACTAAGTGCTTTAGTTATAAAATCTGTATGCTTTCTACATTGAAGCATGCATATAAAATGTTCATTTGTTCATTATTTCAGTGTTTTCAGTCAGTATTAATTATTCCCAGTGCTATCCGTGAGCCATGCTGATCTGTAAGTACGTTAGAGTTAACGCCTTCTAACTCCTATATTTATAATTGTGTATTATACATATCCACTGTAGTTTACTGTACTAGCTACTATAAGAGTGTGTCATGCTTATCAGACTGAGATAGTGATAAAGAGGAGCTTAAAGCAATGCAACTGAATGATGTTACTTTTAAATCTCAGTATTCTAAGCTATACATTGTTTGCGTTATGTTTAGTGTTAAACTCTGATGAGGGTTAATTCACCTATTAAATGAAGCTTCTCTTTACCAAGGCCTACATTTGTCACTTTGGTTTTGCTAATCTGACATTCCTATTTTACATAATGCTTTATGATGACACTATTGACTTTAATCCATATTACGTTTATGGAAATTCCCAAGGACAGAATCACTGTTCACTTGAGCTTCTCTCTAGGTGTACTTACCTGTAAACTGTATTTACGTTTACATGTTACGTTTACAGTATTTAGCAGACACCAGAAGCAGACTTACAAAAGTGCATTGGAGTACTTATTTGCGGGTTCTTTAATGAGTGAAACTTTAACGTTCCCAGGTTCTAAATTCATGTTAGAAATATTTTCGGTGGACTCTGTGGGTAGCACTGCTGCCTCACAGCAAGAAGGTGCCGGGTTCAATCCCAGGGTGGAGTCTGCATGTCCTTCCCCTGTCTGTGTGGGTTTACTCTGGGTACTCCGGTTTCCTCACACAGTCCAAAGACATGCATGTTGGGTTAATTGGTGGTAAAAAAAAAAAGTGGCCCTTAGTGTGTGACTTTGTGTGTGTCCTACAATGGATTGGTTTCCTGTCTAGGGTTGTTCCTGCCCTTGCACCCAGAGTTACTAGGTGGACACCGGCTGGCCCGCAGCCCCATGGGGATTAAGTGGAAGATAATGACTGAATGAATGAAATATTTTATTACAAAGTAACTTTGGGTATTAAGCTCAGATGTTGAAAATATTATTTACTGCGTGCACCAAAATCATTATAATCCAGCTTTGAAAATGTCTTAAGACATCGTCATGCTTTGTTAACCTCGTCCTTAAACTAGACTAAAATTTCTGTGCTCTAACAAAATGATACGAAGGGATTAATTTATTTAAAAAAATCACAGTGTGCTTTCATACCAACTTTAAACAAAGACACCGAATGCATTATTTTCGGTCAATTTGTTGATCTTTGAAAAAGTGCATCTTTATACTAGCTTTTGTTCCTGAAAAAGTGAAAATTGTTGGTAATGATACTGAAAGTAATAACACATTAATTAATTATTTCTAAATGATTATTTAATTGTGTATTTCAATTCTATATGGAACATTTTAAATAAAGAATTGTTTACATGTGATCAGATTGAGGGCTGGATTTGGCAACTCTTAATCAATTATTGTTCTTTTGAGCCACTCTTACTGAGTTTTGGCGCGAGGCTAAGGGACATTGTCTTGGAACGTGACTCTCTGCCCTGTATTTGGTTCCATGCCCCTTGCCTTAATGCCAGTACTTGATTATATATGATAGACCATAAACTAATGTTACCTAACCAGCAGGTTTTCAGATTATGCAGCTGTGTAGTTTTGAAACAAAAGAATGTACGTATAGTGGGGCTGCATATTTTAAGGCCTAGAAAGCCAGGATGTGTATTAAGTGAGAGGAGGGCTGAGTAAGGAAGCCATCCAGTACATCCCACAGATGCTAAATTGGATTTACATGTGTGAATTTGCGGACCAAGCCATTTACATTTAAATTTAAAGCATTTAGCAGATGCTCTAATTTACAGCAACTAACAACGTATAACTTCTTTGCATGTTCAGTCTTCACTTAAGTGCTGAGTGAAGAGGTGTTTGTAGTCGCCGTTTAAAGACAGCAAAAGACTCACCCAGTCAACACCTTAAACTCTTTGTCATGTTCATCAAACCAAGTTTTGGTTTGTGGTTGGGAGAATTATACTTACTTGGTGTCATAGATGCTTGATGTGTCTCAGTCAAGAAGTAAACGTCCCAGATAAGTGCACAATAATCCTAAACGTTTTCAAATATGAGACTTCCTTTTTGCATCACCTCTTGTTGGTGCCATTTGCGAGTAGGAAAAGGATCTAGGAGAGCATAATGAAGGCTTACTTTTACAAAGCTGTATACAAATGGAAGCTAAACTAAGTTTAGCTATATTCACGTATCACAAATGAACTTGTAGGGTCTTGTGGTGTGTTGCTTTACATTTTTGTTGGTTTGTACTTCTCACAGAGCCGTTCATCTGTTTGTTTGGATAGCCAAGAGATTCTAGTTTGTTATTGAACAAAATGTCATCGCCTTATGTGAATCGGGTCCCAGGCTGCTCTTTCCATCATACTGCAGTAAATAGTCCCTTATGTGTATTGACAGGATAATTCAAAGCTGTTGATGTTGAGGATCACTTTGTGACTGAACACTTATTCATTAGATATCACACAAAAGGCCTGCAAATGAGACACAATACTGTTAAAGCATACACTCAACGAACATTTTAAGAACACATGTACACCTGTTCATTTATTATGTGCTTAGGCAATCGTATAGCAGCAGTTCAGTGAATGCGTTCATTCAGATATGAGTCAGCTATTTCAGTTAACGTTCACATCAGCTATCAGTGATTTGGACTGTGGCATGATTGTTGACTCTGGATGGGCTGGTCTGAATGTTTCTGTAACTGCTGATCTCTTGGGATTTTCCACACAACAGCCTCTAAAGTGTACTTTATGGTGCAGTGAAGAAAAGGCATCCAGTGAGCAGTAGTTTTTTTTCGAGAGTGTAGGGGAAGAGTCAAGGGAAGAATACAGAGAATATCTGGCATGCCTGAAAAATTACCATAAAACTTTACTTTAGTACTTTCTCCTGCATGCGGCAGTAAATAGTAATAGCAGTAGTAGTAATAATGTAGGATTGTAGTAGTAGTAATAATGTAGAATTGCAGTAGTAGTAATAGTGTAGGATTGTAGTAGTAGTAATAATGTAGGATTGCAGTAGTAGTAATAATGTAGGATTGTAGTAGTAGTAATAGTGTACAATTGCAGTAGTAGTAATAGTGTAGGATTCTAGTAGTAGTAATAGTGTAGGACTGTAGTAGTAGTAATAATGTAGGATTGCAGTAGTAGTAATAGTGTAGGATTGTGGTAGTAGTAATAATGTAGGATTGCAGTAGTAGTAATAGTGTAGGATTGTGGTAGTAGTAATAATGTAGGATTGTAGTAGTAGTAATAGTGTAGGATTGCAGTAGTAGTAATAATGTAGGATTGCAGTAGTAGTAATAGTGTAGGATTGTAGTAGTAGTAATAATGTAGGATTGTAGTAGTAGTAATAGTGTAGGATTGTAGTAGTAGTAATAGTGTAGGATTGTAGTAGTAGTAATAGTGTAGGATTGTAGTAGTAGTAATAATGTAGGATTGTAGTAGTAGTAATAGTGTAGGATTGTAG
>JAVSBV010056729.1:0-10720 GCA_033117975.1 Parotocinclus spilosoma
AATGGCTCTGAGATTGTAGTGGCTGGTCAGATCCTGGACAACAGTCTGGAGACTTTCCAAACAGAGGTCATCGCTGTGTCAGTAAGTTCATCCTTGTAATGATAGCATTTGTAAAATAAATCAGGTTGTTTTGGTGTTGCAAACATTCTTTAAAGAGGGCACTCCTTATTAACTCTATGTTCTATATTTTTGCAGACGGACAGTAAAGTAACGTATCAGGATTCCGTGTCATTAAAAGACATCATTGATGTTTTGCCGCAGCATGAAAACTTTATTGAGAGACTATGGGCATTTCTTACCGTCAAACAGTTACTGGGGAAAGAGTGAGTGGAGATAAAAGTCTGTGTGTTGTAGTGTTCTCCAGAATAAGAGCTTTTATTCTTTAATTGCCATAGGATCAATAAGTGAATTGTCAGTATTAGTACATCTTACCATTTTTATTCTATTCGTTTTGGGGTTTTTTCACCATTCCAATGTTTTTTTGCTCGTGCATATTCAGGTTAACCCTTATTGGTCATGAAAAGGAGAAAGCCAAAAAAGAAGCTGTGGATCTCTCCCTCAAGTACAACTTTGTGACTCCCTTTACCTCTTTGGTGGTCACCAAGCCGGAGAAAGAGGAGACACAGGTCTCTGACAAACCTATAGAGATGAAACCAGCAGACAGACATGCTGGCAGACAGCGAAACATGGCAAGAACTGGGGGATTACAAAAAAAACGTCAATTCCTCAAGATTTCCAGTGGTATACACCATATGAAAGAACCATACTAAAAAGTCTGATTAGACACTGAGTTGTGCTACAAAGGGTTTTATGCCATTTGTAGCACAACTCAGTGACTTTTGCCTGCTGTGCTATAAAAAGGCTTTCAGACGACTGTTTAGAAAAGTTCCTAGAATGTACAGAGCGGAGTTTTATTTGATTATTTGGTTTAAAGTATGTATTAAGTTGATTATGTCTGTAAATTTATTTTATGTTTTTTTTTGTGTAGCAACAGCCATCAATACAAAACCATTTCAGGAGTTTATGCAAGTTTATGACTCAGGTAATGGTATCTTTTAGTTTAATTTTTAAAAATATTGTGATCTTTTTTAAGACCTCGTAAAACTAAGCTCCAGACTGAAGGCAACTTATTAGCTACAGCCATTGAATGTAGACATTGGTTGGTAAGAAATGTGGACCAAATTAAGGTCAAATTAATAAAAAAAAATGAATTGAGGTCAAAATCAGCCATGAGAGGTGTTTTTAGTTTGGTTTCTAATCTAGTGTTGTTCAGTTTTACAAAAACAGCTAGGTGATTTTAAGCAAGTCATTAATAAACAGAGATGTTTTAAGTATTGTACAGGGTGAGTAAAAAGTCACAAGACGTGTTGGGTGCTATGTCGTGGACTTTTCGCGAAGTCTGCCATTGTTAAGGTTTCTTTGTCGGTATCGGTCTTTGGATGAACACTATGTGGCTTTCTCTAAATTTGGCTATGAGGGATAAAACAGTGCTGTGTGAAAGTAGTCGATCTTTCTGGATGTCAGTTGTTGATGTCTGCAGCTATGATACAGCAGCTGCATTCCCCATCAGAATCATCAAATCAAGTTATCCGTGACAAACAACTTAAGTTTTTAACTTGATATCGCAAATCTAATTGTGGTAATCGATTTCAGAGGCAATTCTGATACATGACCACCTTCCTATTGGACAAAAAGTGCCATTGATCCAAGATGGTGGCCATGTTCTGGAAAAGCCTAAAAGATAGGCTCCCTAACCCATTACTTGCTGTGGAATTCAGATATCTTATTTTCGTTTTTGTTTATGAAATAAAAGGGTGACTTAACCTCTAGCTGTAAATCTTCATTTGTCCTGGGGGATGGACTTGTTTAAACATGACAGATATAATACAATTTTTGGGGGTTTCAAAAAAATATTTACTTTAAAAGTGATCCACTTATTCTTAATTTTGCATTTTTATGGAGTTCAAGGATGAAGTGAAATAGCTGGATGAATACATTTATAGAAGTTTACTAGGCTGTGCAGTTATAATTATGTTCTGAAAGGGCGCCTTAAACATTCTAATGTAAATTGTATGTATAAAAACAGAATTATGTCATATTTAATTGTGTTCTCTTCAGATCTTGATTCCATTTGTGGTTATTTGACCTAGAGTGCCAACTCATTTGCAGTTGTTAAGCTCTGGTTTAGCATTTACCAAATGTTTACTTTTTTTTCTAACCTTTAAGTAAGAAGAATATCTAGTGAAGATGCTGTCATGTTTAAGGTGAAACGTAAACCTGCAGAACTCAGCACTTCCACACCTCCAGGTAAATTTGGCTGGTTTCTAGATTTGTTGAGAACATGGATTTGCACACTCTTTGCTATCCTTTGATCTTTTTTTTATTTTTACTTTCTCTCTCTGTCAAATGCTCAGTGAGTGGTGTTAGGTTTCTGATTGCTGCTCAGGATCAGCCTATCCCGATTTGTTATGATGTACCTGTAGGCCACAAACTCAATCTCCTCTCTGATCCCTTAACAGGTAAAAAAAAATTTTTTTTTAAAGCCTCCCTAGCCTGGTTCATCCAGCTCTGCAGGTTTTTGTTCATTCATATTTTAAAATAAGCTGAAAGTAGACTACTGCTTACAGGCTTTTTGATGAACGGCCAGCTCTCGCAAAAAGGCTTCATAGAGATCTTGATTCATTTCAATAAAAATCATTCCCTGTCAATCACAATCAACAACATCAGTTTCTATGAGGATTCAAACCATGTGACATTTCAGTGGGAACAAGACTATATCAAGCATGAGACGGACAGGTATGAAGCATCAACTGCAGCCTATGAAACATTTTAAACATCATGCTTTTATTATATATTATACTATATTATTTTATTATGATGCCTTTACAGCAAATCTCTGATTCTAAGAAACAATGAACTGAACGTCAGTATTGGAGGGATACGTGTTGTTTTCATGCGACACAAGAAAGGTCAAGATGTATTTCTGTGGCCTGCTGTTCGTCAGCAGCCAAATAATGCTGGCATGCAGGGCATCTTGGGTAAGAAGATTGATGTATGGTGGTAAATAACCGTGATTTTTTGTTGGAGTTTCTTTAAATCTGTAACAATTCCTGGCCTGTGTCTAATAATACAAGCTAACCAATCTCCACCCTAAGCAGGACTGATCCTTTTGTGGTCAGTAACCCTGAAGCCAACTTTAATCATATCTCTGTAACTGGTACTGAGCCACACTGGCTCGTATCCCTCCTCTGGAGAGATGAGGGCTGTCTGATACGTCTTCCAGTTGAAGTTGCCCTCAAGGTTACTGACACCACGTACTGACCTCATCAGAGGCTCATTTCATTACACCTTAGATTGCGGAGTCGATTGGTCATATCACGTCAAGAACTGTCTCTGTATAACAAAAAAAGTTTTTAGCATGGCCAAGAACGTTCCATTCAGGCGACGAAAAGAATTGCTCATTTTCTTTTCCATTTATTTTGCTATATATTTACATTGTATAAATTTTTTACTTTATTATACTCACTGACAAAAACACACGCAGATAGAAATATCGGATTGCTGCATTACACATGTCTTAGCCTAATGTGTAATTGATTACAAGTGTGGTGTTATCAGACACTGGGTCGTACCACAAAAGAACGTAAAAGTGCTTTGTCTGCTGTCCTATAAAAAAGCTCTCAGAAGACTATTTTTTGGGTAGGTTAAGTAAGTTTTGGTGAAAGATCGTTGATGCTCGACATGCCTCAGAAATGTTCTCAAAGGCATTTTGTGTAGTTGACAGACCTCAAGAGAGGGCGCACTGTGTTACTGAGGAAAGCAGGGTGTGTGTTTTGACAAATTGCCTGCTATTTAGGCTGTTTTGAGCAAGCTTTTAGGAGGTGTTGGAAGCAGTGGTCCAGTGAAGGCACACAGACATGGTAAACAGGCCCTGGACGGCTAAGACAGTCCACCACTAATAAGCATGAGCAGCTTTCACAGTTTTGCTGTCCACCAACCAGACACAGACACTTCACTACACGCCCCTGTTTCTGTCCAGATCATTTCTACATTTACATTTACAGTATTTAGCAGACGCCCTTATTCAAAGTGACTTACAAAAGTGCTTTAAGACATCAGTAGCATAATTCATTCCTAATAATCTGGAATCTAAACAGGAATACACTTCTGATACTGTAAAGGTTGTGGGTTTTTTTTCAGAGAGACAGAGAGAGAGAGAGAGAGAAGGGGGGTTTAGTTGAGGTAAGTGTGGAATTAATGGGTCTTCAAACGGCGTTTGAAGATAGCCAGAGACTCAGCTGTTCGAACATTGAGAGGAAGTTCATTCCACCACTTAGGAGCCAAAACAGAAAAGATGTCTTGATGAATGCCTTCCTTGTCCCCTCAGACACTGGCGGAACCAGTCGAGCAGTGCTAAAAGACCGAAGTGTGTGGGGTGTGATAAGTGCTATAAGGTGGGAGGGTGCAGGTCCATTTTTAGCTTTGTAAGCAAGCATCAGAGTCTTAAATCTGATACGAGAAGCTACAGGGAGCCAGTAGAGAGATCGGAGCAGTGGTGTAGTCTGTGTGAACTTGGGAACATTAAACACAAGTCTTGCAGCTGAATTCTGGATCAGCTCTAAGGATCGGATAGCGGTCAGAGGAAGCCCTGCTAAGAGAAAGATACAGTAGTGAAGTCTTGAGATGACAAGGGACTGAACCAGAATCTGTGAAAAATCCCAACACTGGTGACCCACTGGAGGCCGACGCTGTACGCCAAACCCACCGTACCAACCCAAGCACAGCCCCTTAGAGAACTTGATTTATTCAAAGGGAAACCATACCACCGTTAATCCCGAACGAGGGATTTTTGATGTCATCAAATACAAAGCAAGAAAGCGAGAGGTCACATTAAACACACTCGCAACTGTCAGGACGATAAATCATCAGTTCATATCAGCTGTGTAAAGTCCTTGACCTGCTAGGCCTCGCAGGGAACGTTAGAAAAAAAAGGTCATCTGAAAGGTCGCGACGTTTATTCCCCAAAGGTCATACTGCACACATATTTCCTAGCAGCCTTTCTTCTCTCCTGTGCGCTGCTACAACACAAACGCGTCCCTGCAGGATTATTTCGTAACTTACGGATTTAAATCAGGACCACAAATCAGATCACTGCAACAGGGGCGCTGAAACTTTTGCACAGGACTGCAGTCATTTTGGACCTTGAGCTCTGTAAAGCCACTTCGAGGCACTGCTCTGTCGTTAAAAAAATAAAAAATAAAAAAATAAAAACCATCCAAGTCAATTCTATTCAAATTTAAATCAGCTTTGAGCACAGTGCGACTCGCTTCATTTCTCTCAGTCTGAAACGCTGTCAAATACACAACTTGTGTTACCGAAAACACACAACACGGCTTTGTTTTGGCACGGTTCATGAAGGAGGAGCTCATAATTAGATGAGGAGCTGAATCAGGAAAATGTACAGTGTAGGAATCCCGCAGCGTAGGAACAGAATTGATACTGACATTACCGCCAGCGTTTTTATGTTTTTATCAGGATAATAAGACATTTTCAAGAAACGCGTTATATATCACAATGCATGCGATCACAGACAAAATGCATCAGTGGCGCCAACTTCTTAAAAAAAAATACTATTGAAGTATTATCCTATACGTAGTAAAGTGAATTTTATTCTACATGTACTGCACTTTATTAAAGCAAGCATGTAGTTGGTCAGTGGTAATTAATCACTGATGATCTCCTCAGTACGCTCAGAAAAGCATATTGTTTACCATGATAACAACATTTGTCATCATAAAAGATCATATTTTCATACCCCTAAGTACGGGTAATGCCTGTTTTAAACAGCCCGACGTAACAATATTTTAACTTTACTATGGGAATGCGATAATGCACATAAATACACATTCAACAAAAACCGAAATTTCTATTTTATTTTTATTTTTTTCACCAGGCAAGCTCCTGTGCTTGCTTGACGTTAAGAGTGATGAGTGTTGGGAAATGTAGTGAGAAAAAGCCATGATCATGACAGTGCTTTAAGCTTGTGTAAGTTAGTAAAGAGGTAAATAAGGTAAAGTAATAGCACTCCAATGGTGACCCTGCTATGGGAGATAATATGCTATTCTGAAAATCCTGTTTTTTATTTAAATGCTTTAATGTATAATCTATAATTATATTTATTACCCAAAGGATTCCCTTCTGAGTCTGGTTCCTCTCGAGGTTTCTTCTTCCTAATCACAGGGAGTTTTTCCTTTCCACTGTCTCTATTTGGCTTGCTCATTAGGGACAACAGAATCCAATTTGTGACAATGTTTATTAATGTAAAGCTGCTTTGTGACAATGTTTGTTGTAAAACGCACCATACAAATAAAATTGAATTGTAAATCGAGAACTACTTGTATAATTGTTTGTGTTTTTTAACTCTGCTTTTTCCTGGATTGCCAGGGATCCAGCACATAACACAGGGCGTGTGTCATAGCAGAACTGAGTTGGGGTCACTGTTGCGCCTCCCTTCTATTAAAAGCAGCCAATTAAGCAAACAGCTGACCCAGACAGAAGGGACCATCGGGTCCTGAACAAGGGCCCATTGTATAAGAATACTAATATTATTATTATTAATATTATTATTATTATTAATATAATAGGGGTGCGAATTTCTCAGTGTCTGGCGATTCGATTCCGATTTTTGAGGTCACGATTCGATTCAAAAACGATTTTTCAATTCAACTGGTCTATAAATTTAGTTTAAATTGTGATTGACAAGATGAAACGGCAATGTAAACAAATAGAACATTTATTTAAAACAACTCTCTTAGGTTCCTTCCTGTATCAAATCTTTTTGCATCATTTTATATTTATACAAAATAGGATTGTGCATAAACTTCTGTAACTGAAATTACCAGTATACGGTTAGCTTAGCCGCCTGGCTTTTTCTTAAATAATAAATCTATTAAACAAATAATTCAAAATATATTAATACAAAAGTCTACCGTACTGCATTAGCCTTTAACCGAAACTAAAATACAGACTTTACAGTCATAGTGCATTTATATTTTGCAAATCTTTAAAACTTAACCTTAAAAATAAAATACAGACTTCAGTCTTTTTAACCATATTGCACCAACAATTGTGCTCATGTCAAGCTCTCTCTTCCCCGGGACATTGTAGAATCCAAAGTGTGCCCAAACACTGGCTTTTAACGACGACGGGGCGGGTCGAATCACGCTCTCCCCCTGCTCCATGCTTCCTGTTCCATGCTAGCGGACTCCATTCAGAAAACGGGAGCTGGCTAACAAGCTTGCTGTACAGAGGCCGAGTGGATACGTAATGCGATATGCAGAACGCTCAGGAGTAGGCGTGGCAAAAAATTAAAGTTAAAGGCATTATAAAATCGCTTTTGGGGTATTTTGAATCGATTTAGAATCGCCAGGACTAGGAATCTAATCCTAGGAATCGATTTTTTTCAGCACCCCTATAACATAATATCACTGCACATTTCAGCGCTTGTCATTATAACAGCAACGGTTAGAACAAAAGCTGCTGCCGCGCTGCTCCCTTTTTGCAGATGTATCAAACAGCACTGATGCCATCACATAGCCACTTTTATATATAAGTACAAATATATATTGAACGTGGGAATTGTCGTGGGTAGGAATGATAAGCAAGACAATGAGCGAAAAGCAAAACCTGCTTGTCCAGCAGCTCAATGTAATCGGTTTGTATAAAATTTTATGTCACCTTAACTACGTCCCAATTCAACATAATGAAAACAAAACCTCATAAAACCTCCTCCTTCCTTGCGCGCGACTCACATACAGCCATTAGCACCATTCACATGCAGCCAGAAATGAGATTCATCTGACCAGATAAAACATTCCCAGTCCTAAACTTGTGTGTCCAGTCCAATATTTGTGTTTTTCCCACACTGTAGCCGGGCAACTTTATGAGCATACGTGAACAAAGACCTTGTGCATGCTACTCTGCTCCATATGTTCGTGGTGTTCAGAATTTGTCACGCCCAAATGCAATCACACCTTTTTGCCAATCATTAAGATCTGCCTTGCCACTTACTTTCCAAACCAGACATTCACTGTACTGTACCACCTCTTCTCAAGCTATGAATCGCATTGTTCACCCCACTGGCATTTCTGGCTCCATCATCCACATGCAACAGCATCTGCGGGACCCTGGAGTTGCTATTTCTACCACCTACTACTAAAGACTACTTAAATTTGTTGTCCTGGAAGCTTATATTAATGACATTACATACTAAGCTTGGACAAGAGAGGTTATAGAAAAGCATTGGTTAAATAAAGCAAAAACTAATCATTGTCCTGAATGTTAAAGAAAACGAAAGAAGAAGAATTTGAATAAAATAAAGTTACAGTAGCTTTAATGGCTTGGTGGTAAGAGTCAGCTGCTCGAGTTCCAGTTGGGGTTTGCAACTTAAGGGTTGCGTGGTGCATTTAAACAATCGATTGCCTCGTTCAGGGCTCTAGACTCTTCCCTGTGACCCAGACCCAGGGTAAAAATTGCTTGCTCGCAATACTAAATCATTTATTGGCCCAAACCTTAAGGATGTGGGCAATATTTAAAGCTTTGAGATCAGTAGTGCACTGAAATTGGCATCGTGTAGGATAGGGTGCTTGCTATAACATACTACATAGTGGACTTATGTGAGAAAATCTCAACCTTTTAGGACACAGCCCTTTGTTTGTGAGAGGGCATTCTAAAGTATTACATTCAAGTACTACATAGCCTATTCTGTTATAAAATAAGATACAAACACTAATTTAGGTCGATTTGAATCAATGATGTCGGAACCAGACGGTGACTTTCCCCAAAGGGGTTCAGAATAACCTTCACAAAACCCACACGTCTCTCACTGGTGTACAGTCGGTGTAAAGGACTACAAAGCCTGCATGAACACAAACGGACATATGCTACTGTCTTTTCTTTATCAAGACGTGATTAAATATATATATATATAACCTGCTAAGATTCGTTACCTTACTGCCAGGTTATCATTCCGTAAACCGAGGTCATTTACTAAAGAAAAACGTGACAATCCTGACAAAACACGAATAAAAGACAAACAATGTTGCAGCTATTGTGATTTGGACGTTTATACTGTATGATGACAACGACTGGGAGTCGATCCCAAAAAGAGTCGATTCTCTGTTTGTCTGAACACATTGCAATGCAGGAGTCGACTCTTGATCTGTGGAGTCGACTCCACATTGAGTGAGAAAGATAAACGACTTTTGTCCTGCAATTCTTTATTAACGAAATGATTGTATTTTCGACCATAAAATAAAAACACGTTAAAAGCTTTGCTTAATTATTTTAAATAGCCACCCAATTAACGCTATAATAAATTAAACTAAAGGGTGGAATCGGTTTAAGGACATTGAGCAATTAAAAGCTTAAAAGGACCTTAAAGTAAAGGAAGATTCAAGTCCTAGAGCATTAGCAACTAAATATGTCAGTACAATTTGTTACTCTGTATTGCAAACAAACAACAGCGTATTATACAACACAAATATAAATATAAGCCATATATTTTCAGCCATTCAAACGTGTTCCTTTCGCAACCGTCAGGAGTCGACTCTTTAAATCGACTCCTTAAATACACAACACCTGGACTCGGAATCGGTTCCATAATTTGAAGAATCGAACAGCCCCGATGATTAGCCAGTTAGCTCTCGTGCTATAGACGCCAAAATATGACAACCGTTACCAGACGTTACGAATCATAAAAGCTCCCAAATGTCGAACGGAACAGATACGCTGTCCGTACCTTCTCGGAGGACTTTGTGTCCGGCCGGTGTGTCGGTGTCTCGCTCCGGTTAGATCCGTAGGCAAAACTCCGGCGGGTTTCGGACCAGAATAGCTCGAAAATCGCTCCGGAACCAACCGTCCAATTTACACTCATCAGATCAAGGCGCGACGCACACACGCGCATATACGTACACCGAGACACACTTAATCCAAATCCATGACTTTATAAACGCGCACAGGAGCATCCTCAGATCCGTGTGCGCGCGCGTGTGTCTGTGGATACCGAGTGCGCCCGACAGCGTCCTCGCGCGCAGGCACACACTCACGTTCGGTCTTCGGCAGGGACGAGATACTACAGTATCGATACTTCCGATTCTGGCGATTCTTTTTCAAGAATCGATCCTGTCATAGAAATATCGATATCACACGTTAATGAGATTTGTAAGGAAATTCATTCACAAAAACATTTAGCTGTAATATTACTCTCTCCCTCCCCCTCACACACACACACACACACACACAAACTGCACTAAAAATCCATCTCAGTGGAGAAGCTAATCAGCAACACAGTTATATAAGACTCATATCATCCTCTCATCATCTAATTAAACCACATGTATGTCTCAAATACACTCATTAAGCATACAAGGTTCCTCTAGAGGTTCCTGTAAGATGGCACACATGATCATCTAAACACAAACTAAAAGCTGCATTTATGCTACGGTTGTTTGTGCTGAAAAATCCTTCGCTGTTACACGTGTTCCTAACCTATCACTAACTACATTTTCTCTTTTCTCCCAGAGCTGTTCTGGTGCGGGTTCCGGCACCACGGGCTTGGATGTTCTTCCGGCTCGGCGTCACTCTGTCTTCAACATCGGAGGCAGGTCCCACCAGAGTGCAGGAACTCCCTCCATCGGTTGGACATTAGGAGACGATGTGC
>JAVSBV010056740.1:0-10720 GCA_033117975.1 Parotocinclus spilosoma
TGTTTGAACAACAAAACCAGCAAGATTATACTGGTCAACCAGCAAAACCAGCACCACACCAGCTTAAACCAGCATGGTTCTAAGGCTTGTCAATGCTTGTTTTTTTCAGCACGGTATTCATCAAAGTTGTAAGTCATTTCAGTATCACTATGACTTATCACAGACGTTTCGTACCAATGTGATCCTGCGCTGCAATAGTCATGATGCACGCTAATCCTCAGGTTACAGTAACTGAGACACGTGACCACACAGAGTCTGTTTTTAAAATGTAGTGAGTAAAGAGTACAGATTCATCCTTTGCAATGTAGTAAGTACAATTAAAAAGTATTAACCTACAGAAATAACCAAATAAGTCCAGATACCTAAAAAAATACTGAACTACAGTATATCAATAAACTGTTAGTGTCCCTCATATCACTACTAGGGGCGACTGATGTGTGCTCAACTTTACGATAAAAAGAAATTACACCTCACGTAAACGTTGTACTTTATTTTTAAATATATTTACATATATGTTTCAGGTCACAGAACAAGTCCACAACATCACAACAAAGTATCTTTTGGTACAGTTGAGCGCAAGTAATAGACAACACAAATACGCAAACAAAAGACAGTCTTCTGTAAATAAACACATACACATACAAGACATGAAGCTTCATAAAAAGTGTGCCAGTTCTTTTTTTTACATCTTTCAAGCTCTCAGAAAGTAATTGATGCTAAATAGCTAATGTATTATTTCCTACAGTTTGAGTTGACTTCTGTAACTTCTTTTAGAAAATCAGATGAACATATAATTAGAGCAGGAAAACCCAAACCTAAGATTACACACACACACACACACACACACACACACACACACACACACACACACACACACACACACACATACATACATATACACTGGAAAAGAACATGGCCAAAACAACAGAAATGCACTTTCTTTGCGCTTTGAGGCGGAATAAGATGTGCACATGACACATTGGAGCGAAAGTGATCTGAAAAAGAGACTGAGGCATGAAGCATAAGGTGTCTGATTCTAAATTGATGTTTTGGTCTAGACACTATCAGGCTGGGTGGATAAATGAAATTACCAGGTCCTATGGTGTGTTTATTATTATTTGTGAGCTTTTGTGTGTGTATATTTATGCTCAGCCAAATATAATGAGTTAATCTGGAGACTAAATGAGTGGACGTTCTCTATGTGTATTTTTAAATAAAGATATGGTTTACTAGCGGATAGGTGCCTTCAGGGCTGCATCGACTTCCTCCTCCGGCTGCAGGGTGTGCCACTGGGCAACCGGGCGACGGGGATTAGCCAGCATGTCGGACCAATGGCGGAGCCCCACGCCGCTGGCACCATATCCGATCCAACACTTTCCAATGGCATCGTTACTGCCAAGTTTATCATAGTCATAGACCGTGATGAGCACCTGGATCTTCTGCAGGGGGACACAAACACAGAAGGTGTGTTAGAGTTGGGATTCTTGAAGGCTATCATGAATTCCAACTGAACCGATCTGTATCCAAAGGGTACCAATCCAAACCTGCCACTGTTGTTCCCTTAAGAAAGGCCCTTAACCCACAATACTTTGGATTGTACGTTATCAGATATAAGACGCTCTGGATAAGGACATCTGCCAAATGCTGAAGATGAATGTACACACCGGACTGTGGTGGCCTAGCGGTTAAGGCACTGGACTGTGGACCTGATGGTCCAAGGTTCAAATCTCTGCCAAGCTCCCACAGTTGGGTTCTTAAGCAAGTCCCTTAACCCACCATTGCTTGAATTATAAGACTGTATGGGTTGTAAGTCGCTCTGGATAAGGGCGTCTGCTTAAATGCCGTAAATGTAAACAGACAAACACGCTACCGTAGCACAAGTCACAGAAATATTACAAAAGCTTTTGTAACATCAAGAATGTTCAGGTGATTAATGATGGTGTTACCTGAATCTGGGCAAAAGGGATCTCAAAGCTGAAGCTCTCATTGAAATACGGGTTCAGAGTGTTCTGTTTAACGGTGGTCTTCTTCTTTTTCAGACGTTTACCATTGTGCTGTAGAACCACCTTTACGAACGGGTCTGAAAGAAGTGCAGATAAGCTAAGCATAAATGAATAACGCAAGGGTTAATTCGAGCAACAGCACTCATTGTTGTAAAAATGAAACAGACTATATATTGAATATACTACTACTACAGAATATATATTGAAAAAATATACAGACAAAACAGATTTCTACTATAGCGCTTTTATAAACAGAGCATTGTCTTAATGGAGCTTTATATCTACACATATGGCCCTAACTGAGCAATCCTAGGAACACAGTGTCAAGGAAAAACTGTCAAACTATGATGAGGAAACCTGTTAGGAAACCTCTGAGAGTAAAACACAAACACTTGTGTAACTAGTGGAGCGAATCAAAGCAAAACCACGTGGTGATCACATAACACCCAGTTGTAGCAGATAGCTTCGTTTTTGATACAGGAGGGATCTTTGCACTACTTACTTACGTACTTGAAGCAAAAAATGGGTTAGTAGAAACCAATAAGAGTAATTAACTCATCTTCTTTATCTATTTTTTTAATGGGTACCCAGTTCTTAGAATTTTGAGTGAACCATGAGTGTTTCCCACAACTAGAATTGGGAATAGAAGGGTAGAAAAAGAATATCTAGTACTGGGATTGTACATAAACAGCAGAGCAGCACTAACCTGATAAACCGCCTACATCCATCTTCTTCAGGTTCTTGGCCTCCATAATGCAGACGGTGAGTTTTCCAGATGTGGGAACGTATCTCAAGGAGATGCAGATGTCACCCAGCCTCTCTTGCTGCTCAGAGAAAAAAGCATAAATGGTATTCTCACTCTAAATATTGTTCTAATATCCTTCCTTATGATTTAATGTAGATGTTCACATCATGTACACATGCTGAAAAGTTAAAGTGATTATTATAAAAGAGCATGGAAATCTAAAGTACATTATGCACCTGTATTACAAAAAAATTCAACTAAGACAACAGGGCTGTGTATGAAAACTGTTGACATATCAGAAATGAAAATCCATGTCAGTAATGACATGTGGCTAGTAAACTAGCTTCAATTTTAACCCACAACCTTTCAATGATAAAAAAAATAAATAAATAAATAACTTGAATCTCACCTCTTCTTTCTCTCCTCCCACCAGGTCTTTCCATTCATGGATTGGCTGTCCCAGGTCCACACTGTTCATGGGGATCTTAATCTCTCCAATCACATCATGCTTGCCAAATCGGTCAAAGTCAAACACCTGCAGGACTAAAGTTTGTCCAGCCAGGTCGTTAAAGGGAATCTGAGGATGAAGAATCAAAGAAAGTATGATGTTTGTTCAGACAATGGTTATCACTCCAGAACTCCCAAATAATCATTAAAAGTTATGTTTGGAATAGCGGTTGACCAATGGCCGATATATAATGCTGATGTTTAACTTTTCCTTATATCTGCTAAAATAATTTGTTATAATAAACGAGACAAAGTTGCTCAACTCATATTGCTCAACATATTAACTAACTAGTAGCAGTTTATGAGCTGCAAGTACATGAATCGATCCCCCACTGTTTTGGACTTCCACATTAAAAAATCTAAAAACATCTGTAAAGAAAATACATTTTTTATTTTTCAGTCAAGCTGATTTTGGTAGTTTGTCCACCACCTGTACTCTAATAATTACTCTGCAATATAGGAAATACAGGATGAACAAGACGAAGAAATCACACCTTAAAAATGAAAGTTTCATTGAAAACAGGACAGAGGTTCTTGCGCTGAACTTTCGTCTCAAACTTTTTCTTCTTGTCAGGCAGCATGTACACTTTAACATAAGGGTCTGAGGTGCCCCCCATATCCATAGCAGGCAGATCCTGGGCTTGTAGGATACCGACAATAAGCTGTGTGAGAGGAGATTTTTTTAAAACTCACATGTATTCATGGAAAATCCACAGACCTTTCATACTGATTAATTACATTAATTGCAAGGTCATATGAATTCTATGTCACTGTTCCTTCACACACAATCATACCCACTTGATTCTCTGTAAAGTTGTAGTCCAGAGTGTACTCCAGCTTGCCAAATGATTCTTTCTCCTCGCCCTCCTCTGGTTTAGCCTCTTCCTGAAAAAGATACATTCACTTTTCATTTAATTGGAGTACACATCTGAATTCAAATATGGATAAATACTCCAGCGTTTCAAACTGACCCCTAATTACCACAGCTGGAGAAAATTCCAGTTCTCTCAGCACATGCAAAAAAACAAGTGCTAGTCCTTTTAATTAGGGGTAACATATGATAATGGAGTATAGATGTTAAACTTATATACTGCAAAGTAAACAATCTCTCACCTTGTTTTCTTCTCCCTCTTTTTCCTTTGTCCTTGTGCGACGCCCACCTTTCCTCTCACGCACTTTCTTTGCTTTCTTCTTTCCTCCCAAACACTTCTTATAAATGCAGAAGGCAAAACATCCAACGAGGGCAAGAACCACCACCACTATGGCCCCAATAGCCCACATGGGCACTAAGAGGACAGAGTGTGTTATAACAATGGATACATGAACACACAGTTATAACAATGGATACATGAACACACAGAAGAATGAATAATTTTAATGGAAGAATAATGAAGGGATATATAAAAGGGTGACTGGGTGCAGTCACTAAATTATTACAATAGATCAATAGATTTATGACAGAGACAGGGATCTGGATTAGTATTTGGACAGTTGGAGATGGATTAATATATGAATAAATTAATGAATGAATTGAATGATAGATGAGTAGGTGAACAATACAATGGATCAGTAGATTAATGATCAGATTAATAAAGGATGGATAAATAGAGGGATGAGCAGATGAATCCTCAACATTATACCACTTTTTCCAAGTGTATTTAAACACTATACCACTCTGAATTAAAATGGTTGGAAGGTGCTTCAAAGGGCTCTGTGAACCCAAGACACAAGTTAGGAGAAGGACACAGAATGACTTCTTAAGGAAAACATGTGACCCCCTAAGCTGCAGTAGGTACCTTCCAGCCACACAACAACCCTAAACATGAAACACACATCAGTGGCTTAAGGAGAGGAGGGTGAACATCATTCAATGGCCAGGTCAAAGTCCTGACCTAAATCCATTGGAAAATCTGTGGATGGACATGAAGAGAGCAGTGGATTGCCAGTCATTACAAAAGTTGTACTTGAATAATTTTGCAAGGAGGAATGGAGAAAAAATTCCAATCTAAATGTGAAAAGCTGGTAAGAACAGATCCAAACAGATTGGTGGCTGTTATTAAAGCAAAAGGTGCCTTTACAAAGTACTAAATCAGGGGACTTCCAACCCTTTTAATTTAGGTTTAATTCATATTTTATTATATTTCCAGAACCATTTTTGAGGGGCATGAAGATATTTTGTAGGCACTGTATGAATGAAACAGCAAATGGATAGGCAGAAAGGGAATCATTAGGAAATGATGATAGACACTTACATTTGATTTTGTGGTCTGGGATGAGCATTGCATAGAATAAAGAAATAATATAATGCTATAGATTATGAATAAGACTGATCACATGACATGAAATGACATGATAATGGTATGATATAATGAATCAATGAAGAACGTGCAGCTTTGTAATTGATATTATTGATTTGTTTATGTTACGCACTGGGTAGGTGTCCAAGCTCATTGAAGAACTTGTTCTTTATGTCGAGGAAGTTGTGGGCATGATGAGAGGGAGGTGGTGGACCAGGGGCAGGTTCAGCCTCCGGTTTAGCCTCAGGTTCTGCCGCCCTGCGAAAGCGATGGTGTGTGCTGACCAATCGCATGGCTGATCAGCTGTGAAGGAGGTCAACGAATGAAAACTCAAACTCATGAAACAGAAAATACACAGCAGAGCAGATGCAAACCTTCACTTATGTGTCTGAAGTACAGCTTTGTTTCCTCTAAGGAGGACGACTGATTATGAAGAGAACTCTGACTGTCATTTTCAGAAAGTTTTTTAAACATATCACTGTGCATTCGTTTTGACAAAACCTGTATCTCCACAGCAACGTCACTAGCAACCCTGTGTTGAGCTCCTGATGCAAACCAACTGCACCATGTTCTCCAAATGCGACCCTGCCTCTCCCCCATACATTCACAATGGCTTGACCAGCTGATCCACTAAGCTTCTTTCCCATCATCCCTTTTTACACTCAGCATGAGATTGCTGCACAGATTGACTCTAATCCCACAGGCTCTAATCTCTCAGTCTGTATGATCAACATGCGCTTCCAGTGTTGATGCATGAAATAAACACTGCACTGCACTATGCTACAGCACCACATTTTGAACACAAAATAAGCACAGAACTATGACAAGTAAATGCTTTTATCAACCTATGGAAAGCGTACAAATGTGTGTCCAAGTTTAAGGAATACAAATCTCTCTGAATGTGAGATTATGTCCCTATTACTGCAACAGCATCGCCCCATCGGCCATTAGTGGCACTGCCAAGGAGGACCTCGAGAGTACCATGTAACCCTTAGGACTCACATGATGGCAGAGTGGGGCAACGATTTTTGTAAATGGGTCACACCTTGGCCCCTTTAATCCTAATGGCTCATGTATTAACAGAGTGGGCCAATGATGTCCTCCAAGGTTACAACCCCACTGGACAACCCTGCTTCTAGAACTGAAGAGGCCTTTATGATGAGAATTGTAATGTCTTCCTTCTTCCAGAACCAAGAACAAGTCCAGCATCATGCGTTTAATTAAAACGCTTCAGATTCTTTTTAGAGAGAAAAACAGAGGAAAAAGCATCAGTCCTGTTTTTATACTTCCATGGGTGGCTACCCCAGCATGTGTTGATTATGAAGTCCCACTTCTCTAATGCTGTGAATATTAAGCATTTTAAGCAGGATTATCAGGTTTGCAGGTTTGAGTCAGATAAATGATGCATTTTTAACTGGATGAATGTCATTTTTTTGACCAGTGTAGAAGCTAAAAGGTAGGAGTATTTAGATACAGGGATTAAAACAGGTACGTGTTCACATAGTGCAGCAAGCACAAGCTGCTACAGCTGAGAAACTGATATGCTCTCATTTTCAGACAGGGCTTTATCACCGTTACGTCCTGAATTTGAGGATTAACTGAATAATCTTTGTACTATGTGCTTTAACTGAGAGCACATATCCTGTGGTCCAATTCTGATCATCGTTACATAGTCCTGATGGTCACACAAGTCACGGAAATATAATAATCATGAATAAATAAGATATAGCGAATCAACCAAATATATAAATAATACAACATCATTTGATCACATAATACATAGCATGTGCTAAACAAAACATAGGCTACCAATAGGAAATATTCATTTATTCATGTTCATGCTGGCTTAATCCAGTTCAGGGTAGTGGAGAGCCAGTGGTTAACCAGCACCACAAAACACAAGGCTGAAAACAGCCCTAGAACGTATGCCAATCCATTGGTCAATGGTTTTGTATAAAGAGTACATAATCAACCAATTACATACAAGAAAGCCTTGCTCAAGGACCCATCTGTGGTAGCTTGGCATAGGTGGGATTTGAACCCGGACCTTCTGGTCCATAGTCCAGTACCTTAACGACTAGTCCACCAGAGTTTGGTGACCAGTCGAGTAGAATGTGTCTGTATGAGGCAACGTTCATCATAAACGGAACTTTGTTCTGTCGTTACTTAACATCAACAATCCATTCTAACAGAATAAATCGGTCCTTTCTCTAGGCTGAAAAAAATCTGCACTCTGATTGGCTAACAGGGAAAAACAAGTTCCTGCTCTTCTCATTCACGATCAAATCGCTGAACACGTTTTATTTAAAATAGTCTGACCTAACGACTTGATTGTTTTTACCCACTCGCCTTAGTTAGTATAGTTTTGAATTGTTTTTGTTTAGGTACAGATTGATGATATTATAATTTTCACATTTAATTATTAAAAAGCTTAGAATGGATGTTGTTCATATTCGCTTGACTTTATGTGGTGATTCTAAGTTTGAGAGAGGAAAACAAATAGAAAAAAAGTCCATCAACTATGCTTTAGTTCTCTAATAAGGGAAGGTGCTAGCGGCTGTTAGTTCACACACATCTCATGTTTGATCAAATTCGAATATTAAATTTGGAATGATGAATAATGAGTCCATCCATCCATTATTTTCCGCTTAATCCACACGGGGTCACGGGCCAGCCGATGCCCACTCAGCAACTCTGAGCGCATGGGCAGGAACAACCCTAGATGGGCGCCAATCCATCGTAGTTCGCACGCACAGTCACACATAAAGGGCCACTTTGGAGACACAAGTTAACCTAAGAACACATGTCTTTGGATTGTGGGAGGAAACCAGAGTACTCTGAGTAAACCCATGCAGACACAGGGAGGACATGCAGACTCCAGAAAGGACCCTGTTCTACTCACTGAGCCACCGTGCTGCCCTAGATAAATAGTCTTTATATAAATAAAAGGAAACAGTAGCATTGTTCATATGTGCTCAAATAGTGAAGCTACTACTAAGCGCTAGTGTGCTTACAGTAAATCGTAGTAGGTAGTGTAGCTGCATTCAGAAATCACTGAACACAGAAAAAACAACATTCAACAGTCATCATACCGTACTACATTAGATAAAAGTAGATTTGGGTATGTAGTGTCCACTACATGGACATGGTATGGTAACATGGTGACGTGGTTCGTCTAGTAGACCCTACAATAGGATTTTCCTTACACAGACCCAGAGTAGTGTAGGCTAGACAAAAATACACTAGAAAAAGGGCATAAGCTAAAAGCATGGGGTTACTCTGTACATATATGAAAACCTTCAGGAGAGGGGGGATTAAAAACAAATAAAGCTTTTTTTCCAATACTGTAAACAATAATATTTGTGTCTGTTTAAAGGCTAAAGTAGAGATTAGGCAACCTTTAATCCGTGGTGCAAAACTGCGCCATTAAAAAGCCAAACATTTACGAATAAGAAGAGAGGCTTAATATCAGACCATAGTTCCTCAGGTATTTGTTTATTCAAACTATGTAGATGAAATCAGAAATATATCATAGAATAATAATACAGGATTTAATACCTGACACCTGTTAATAATAATAATAATTATTATTATTATTATTATTATAATCCAGTAAATAGATCTACAGACTTAAAAAGAATAAATAGAAAATAGGAAGTAATAGATTAGATGAATAAGCACTTACCTTGTAATAATCTATCACTTATCTCTGTTGTAGATCGGAATCAGACTCGTCCTGTTGGGTGAGGAGGGATTTTGGCGAGACACCGTCCCTCATGCTCGCTCCCGATCTCTAATCCTGATTATCGTTCTATCCCCATCATCGCTCTCTTCCTCTTTATCTCTGCATATCTCATTGCCTGGGCCTTTCTTTTGGGGGGTACTGTTGCATCACCCTGGTACGATCCCCTCCTGTCCCTCTGAGGGAAGCCTGTGCAGACTAGGGATCATCCTCTTGCTACTGCAACAGCAGCTCATACTAGGCTGATAAAAGTGTCTGTAGAGTTGCAGATGTATGTGGAATGTTACCTGTTACTCCATGCAAATCTGTTGGAACCTGCCACCTGCTGTTAAATAGAAGCTGTCAGTGATATCATGAATTATTTCTTAGATATAAGCAGTGGGTAAAAATGATGCCACTATAATGCACTCAGAAGTGGTGTGTAGTGCAAGAAAATATCAAACTCACACAGCACAAAAATGAAATGAACAAATGACTAAAATACAGTACTGAGCAAAAGTCTTCGCATCAGATTACATTAACTGTTGTTTTAGCAAATGGTATAATTATCATATATAATTCTTTATTATACTTTGTATTATATTAGAAGAAGCATGGTAATTGAGATTTTTTGAAAGAGGAACAGGGCGAATAGGCAGAAATATTCAAATGTTTGCAGTGCTGAATCCAAATAATCGACAATATGCGAGATATGTTCGTTATGCTGTTGTATTACTACTTGTATTGTTTAGTGTCAGTTATTTTCATATTGTATTTGTTTGTTGTAAAAATATGTTTTGGGGAAAAGCAGTACAATGTTCTCAGTGTCCAAATGACCTTATTGTGAATGCCATGTGGTTACATTTTATGTATTTTAATTAGTCATTTGTTAATCTTAATTCTGAAAACTCCTAATACTCATATAAAGAGTATGTTAGAGGACTTTAGAACCAAGATGGCGGCGAGAGTACATTGCGGGACCTTGCGTCTATACCAGTTTTTAATCTTTTTGCCCCTTTGCCCTCTGGCAGGTGCTTCAGACCAGGACAACCAGAATGAGGAACAGCTATACTTAGATTATTGACTGTTACACACACATATCAGTATTCTATTATGGACTGTTACTTTTCATACACTCAACTATTCATATACACACACATCTGTTCTGATTTTTATTGCACTACTCTCTATTCTGCTGTACCATATACTACATTGTACAAAATTACCATATATATCATATATCATATCTATATCATAGTTTCTCATACTCTGCATATTCTGTACATACATGTAATATACGCATTCATCCATATCATTATAACTTTAGCCGTAAATTATTCCATCTGAATATCATGTTTATAGTATTTGTATTACAGTGCATCCAGAAAGTATTCACAGCGCTTTACTTTTTCCACATTTTGTTACGTTACAGCCTTATTCCAAATTG
>JAVSBV010056761.1:0-10720 GCA_033117975.1 Parotocinclus spilosoma
GGAAAAACTCCCTGAGATTAAGGAAGAAACCTTGAGAGGAACCGGACTCAGAAGGGAAACCCATCCTCTTTTGGGCAACAATCATAATTAACATTATATAATCAGCATTTAAATGTATTAAGTCTATGAGGAGATGGTGCATCTTAGGAAACTGAGGCCAAGTCATCACCTTGAATTCTTTTTCAAGTCATTCTTCTACAGTGAGATAGGGTGTATTATTGTGCTAAAAAAGGCCATTAAGGGGTGTTTTTAGTCTACAACAGTGTTTTTGTGGCATGATGGCTTAGTGAGTAGCACCATCGCCTCACAGCAAGAAGGTCCTGGGTTCAATCCCAGGGTCACTGTCGCTGATTGTGACATCTCTCAACCTGGTCAACTAAAGTTTCCTGAATTCTGAACGCTGCTGATGAAAGAAAAGCATGTAGAATGGGTGGTGATGCATCCACTTATCTGATAACCTTTCAGAAAGCTTTATGGGTTGTACAGAAGCCAGCACTGTGACTACCAGAACAAATATTTTTACATATGTTTAATCAGAAACGTCAACAGAACCTTAGTCACCGGCTTGATTTATGACAGGGTGGGAAGTTTCAGGAAGACATACTTTCAGATTTGGGAAAGGGAAATTGAGTGTTTGAACATAACTAATTAATATGAGATTGTATTGTATAATATGACAAGAAAATAAAACAAACATTCAATGCATTAGTAAAATGATGTGAGTGTACATTTAACATTATAAAGTTAACAAGATGGAAAAGATGGTTTTTTTTTTGGTTTTTTTTTTTCAGGTTTTCAGTGTTATGAATTTTCAGTTTTTCTGTTTCTTTACTGCATCAGGGAAAAAAAGATAAAGATAATATTTGTTCCTGATTAAAACTAGTCTAAACCCCTAATTGTAGATTTCCTCTTAAACAAAATGCGTAATAATTTTGGTGTGTTTGCTACTGTAAGTTTTATTGTACAAGCCTTGAGCGATTGCTTTTCCTAATCATTGTGATATTTACCTCCAGGTTAGTGTGATGCAATCTTTTTTTAGAAATTTTATTGACTAATGACTTTTGAAACAATGTTACTGAGCTCAGATTAGTGTAGTATAAATTCTAAAAAAAATACACTACTCACAAAAAACGAGGGGATATTTCAAAATAGATATGAAGATGATCCCACAAGAACTGATCCTGTCCATGCCCCATCACTAGCAGTGTGTTTTGGCACTCTTGGGTGACCACCCTACTGAACAGTCAATGTGGGGGCACTCTTGTTCACCCCCATGAATATATCACTTACTACTCAATCACTATAAGGTAGTTTATATCTTATTTGCATAATCAAACAACTTTTTGACTTTATTTGCTTTTCTGATGATCTTGTTTAATAAAGTGAAATCAAATGCTTTTTTTTAAATCCGTTCTTATTCATTTTGAAATATCCCATAAGCATTCGCTTACCAGGGCTCAATAAAAATGCTGGAAAAAAAGCAAATAGTGAATTTGCTTGTCTATAATCCCATGTATAAAACCATATTTTTCTACCTGACGTCATTGGGGCAATTCTTTCCTAATAACTCGAATGATGACTAGAACATTACTTACCACAGACTCATCCATCGTGTGGAGATGATTGCAAACATCCTGTAGATATACTCATTGCTCCAGTTCAAAGCTTTTGCTTTGCCTTGACCCATTGGTCTCGTTTCTAATTATTTTCTTGGCTATTTACCAACTTGCCTCCTAAATGAGTAATATCCAGCTAGCTCGCTGGCTCCCTGTTGCATGACAGATTTTAGCCCCAGGAAGAATACCATTTCCTTACTCATTCATTTCTGTAGTTATGAAATAATAAAAATATAAGCAAAAAATTGTTTTAGCCCTGATTATCCAGGTCTGGGTGGCAGAGAAAGCACCTGGAGCCTAACCCGTAATTTAGTGGGCATATACATATGTACACTGTAGGTCTTTTTTTGGAATACTCTAATCAGTTGGATAGTTAAATATCGCATACGAATTAACTGCTGCTCATGCAGCATCACAAGCAAGATTAACATGATTGGAGGAGAGCACTAATAGCACAGTTTACAAGGCCCTTTACTGACAAGACATCATAGGTGACTGTACCGATAAACCAAAAAAAAAAAAAAAAAAAATCTTTTAATCAATAGGTAGTCACTCAGGAGTCCAGTTTGCCAGTGCTCTTGTAGCTGACAGATGCTTTTGTAAGCAGTGTAGTCCCTGTTGCCCTTTGTGTGATAAACAGTGAGCACGTTTCGGTTAGACCATGTCACTGCCTGCGAGATTAGTGGTTGATAAGCCAGCAGCAACAGAGCATCCAGACAACCTTATTTTCCTCCTTAATGCAATCAGCCACTCCTCCACAGGGTGAAACCCACATTAGCACCAGATTTGCCGTGTGAATTTAGCTGACTGGTCAGGCTGCACTGACAGATTGTAACTGGACCATCTGGCAAGCCTGTCTTACAGCAAACACTTCATGCTTTTGACACTTAACTGTGAGAAAGGGGCTTTGGGGAATAAAGCAAAAGGCCTCAAAGTGATTTCTACATGTTCCTTTCAGTAACATCTTTGCATGGATTACTCTGAATGGTTTTTGTAATGTTTGTAACATGTTTTGTCTTTAGTTCCAAAGTATAAACGAAGCCCACAAATATGTAGACATCTCTTTCACTCCAAAGGACTTAAATTCTCCCAGCCTTACGTAAGGACTTGGTTAGACCTCATTCGGTTAGAGGGTGTCTGTGCTTGGTAAGGAAGTGCTTCTCATAGTTGTCAGAATGCCAGGCATTGGTGAGAAGCTTTTATCAAGTGGCCGTGGACAGACTCTTTCGTGGGGTGTGCACAGACTTCTTAGTTCACAATCTAGAATTCTTTTGTGGTAATATCCAAAGTGAAAGATTGTGCAATTACATCATGTGCACTACAAAAAGCTGTTGGAATTAAGGATGCAAGTATTGAATAAGTAAACATATGCTGTTCACATGGGTAACGTTCTACAGTCATCTGTGATGATGCTTGTAAAGTAGATGATGCTGTAGAAGTCGCAGCTTCTCTGTTCTAAAATTGTTTTTAGTCTGGATAAAAAGGCTACAGCGGGTCCAGCAGTCACCTGTAACATCTGCAATGTCTGTTTAATAAGACAGCAGATACACAGATACTGTCGACATGACCATTATGATAAGATTCCTCTAAATATCTAACTTCAACTAATCAGAACACAAACTAGAAGCATTACCATTAGCCACATTACAGCGTTTCTGTTATCTGTTTACATAATGGTGTTTACATGAATGTCTTTAAACAACTTCTCTATCTACATGTATACTGATTGGCTCAGAGTTGCCGTGTAAAGGATGTTTATGGAATGGATGTTATCAGTCTTTACAGAGTTCACCTTAAATGGAGTTATCCAGAAGGGCAGTTTTCAGTGTTTCCTTAAGGAAATGACTAAAGGACTTGTTCCTTAGATTGTTTTGGATTGACTCAGGAAAGCCCAGTAATGTGTCATAAATTCACACGTCTTACAGCTCAGGGTAGCATGCAACATAGCAAGCCTTTACTAGCAGTTTAACAGAGTAAACAGATGAGGAAGGTACAAATAAATGTAATGGATTAAATTTAAGGGATTTGATCATATCATGTGGAAAGGGTTTTATGTTCTTATGTTCTCATCCCCAAAACCAACCCACAAACAAGTTTCAAACACTAACCATTTGTGTAGCGGGCTAATTAGAGGAATTTGTTTTATGAACTTTTCTTTCTTACATGGCTATAAGACTAATTATGTGCTATGGACGTACAGCCTACAAATTGTTCATCTCAACAGCCAGTGCTTAAAGCTTCAGATTTGTGTATGTGATGGGCTGTAGTGTTTCTGACCTGTTTTGGACAGTGGATAGAAGTTTGATCTCTAACTTCTTTGTAGATCTTGCATTGAAAGGACTCACTTATGTACAGTGAACATAAACAGATGTCATGATCCTTAAGTACTGCTTAATAGTATCCAGAAAGTAGGTCTAAAACTAAAACCAGTTTTAACTGGCAGTACAACAGTAATTTGCGTTTTGGTGTTGAGTAACAGGAGCAACTGAATGGGTTGAATAAATGAGTTGATTGTGAAATTGTTGTGTTAACCAAGAATGCTTATTCACAATTAGAATTTGGTTGTGATCAGAAAAGGTGAAAAAACAAGAGATTAAGGATCAATAAAGAACAAACCGATCATTGGAGAGTTGGAAAGGAAGAAAGAACTTTCCAAGCGGTAGGTGGGTTAAAGTGTTATTCAAGATCTTTTTAAGGTTAGTTACAAAACTGCTACTGGGAGTCTGTAAGGATTATGTGAAGATCAATAAGGCTACGAAAAATAGATCACCAGTATATTGTTGGAAATGTTCCCAGTAATCGTCAATTTACTCAAAAAATGTCTTAACTGTACATTAAGACAGGTGACTAACACTTTGTGCGTATTGCTCTTTTACAATAACCAGAACACACACGTGTAGCTCCTGAAATATTTAGATCATGAAAGACTGGAAAGAGAATAGAACTGACAAATAATTAATGGCTAAAATGGAGAAGAATGGAAGAGTGCACTCAGTGTCTTGTAGTTGTCTAGAAACTCATGCGGGCTTGTATAGTTGTTCATATAAACGAAAATTTCTATCCAGCTTTGGTTTAAACAAGGACAGCGATTGTAGAGTGTTTTCATGTTTCATATTCATGGTGTCATCATTCGGAATTTATGTTTGAGTTTCTGCCGCTGGCAGTCTGGGCACTGAATTATAAGCGACAAGGTCAGTCATGCTTTATTGTATATCACCAACACTGTGTGCATGTTTGGCAGGAGAAAGGTCACTAATTGGAGAAAAAGAAGATTGTAATATTTTAGTCAATGCAGGAAACATGAAGAAATGCGCTTTGTTCTTACTGAGAAACCCTTACACATTAAAAGCAGGTCATTTTGTGTAGTTATCATCAGCCACCAAGGCATCTTTTGACCATTGCTTATCTTGGGTGGAGTTAATTATGTGCAGCCAGAACGTTTCAGTCCAAACTACACTGGTCTGATCAAAATGGGCTTGTTTCTGTTTGCTTGTTCTTCTATGGAGGAAGAGTCTTTCAACTGTCTAGATGTGGCATCAGGAAATGATGTGTTAGTACTGTAGCAAGAATTTGAAGAGTCCTCACAGAGAATGGGTTTGCAGTTTTACTGACACGTGTCATACAAGTGGGAAACGGAGGGGAAAATCCCCCTGCCTCTGTTATATGGTAAATACACAGGATTATCCTGTATTTATTTCCTGTAGTAAAGCCTCAATCCAGCAAATACAAACGGATTAAAATGGTTCCTTAATGTTGATCAAGCTCCAGATGTGAACATGATTCTCTTTTAATGGGTGGGGTTTAGCCAGGATACGTAAACATCGGAGTTGGCCAGAAAAAGCCTCCTAAATCTTCAGAGAGTCCTGGGCTTTAGGGGAAGGCACAGATGTAACACTGACAGGTCTAAAGTAAATCACAAAAATGTTCGGTGTGTTACGTGGAACTTGTCTTCTGATTAGATGATTTTTTTTTTTTTTATTACATTAGCATATATGCTTCTGAAATAGTTAAATATGTAATGGAAAGATTATTGTATGGCAGTGTGAGAACAGATGAGAATTGTGTAATAGTTAAACCAAAATATAACTAGGCATAAGAATGTTACGTTTTAATATAAAGCTTGGAATAATTGGCTCTTCTTTTGGCTGATCGAACACCAGTGTGACTGAAATTTCTGTGTTCTTACCCCTCCTCCCCCCGAACCGTTAGAGGGCTATCTGCCAACTTTTTGTTATGTAAATGAAAGAGAGAGCTGATGTTTTTGTTTGTGTGTGCCATCTATCTACGAGAACCGTATTGGCAAAGCATTACAACAACAAAAAATTACAATAAAAGTAACAATAATTACAAGTTGAATCCAAAAATATTGAATAACGATGTTAATTCAATTAAAGGTTGATCTAACAGCTAAATTATTCCGCTTCTGTTCTGTTTTGATCACCACAAGCCATTTTGCTTCTTCCAGCCCTTTGAATGTCCAGATTTGCCTTAGCTGCCTGCAAATCGGAGGGAGTCATGCTCCTAGCATTTTAGCCAACTGAGGCAGAATGTAAAGCATTTCCCATATGAGATGGTTCTCTCAAACAGGTGATGAAGGGCCTTTGTTTCTCCATTTTACCCGACATCACTCACACCTGTTTTATAGCATTCTGCCTCATGCCTATATTTAAGTCTGTTGTGGTGTTTGTAAACCAGACTAACATATGAACTTCAAGAAACGGAGGTAGAGTAAATTAAAAGTACTTCTGTTTATTTTGCGCAATCTTTTTACAAGTTCATAAAAACACCTTCCTGTTCCTTAGAAGTCTTGGGCATACAATGTCATTTAAAATCCTCTGATGGGCAGCAAACATGGAAAGTCGCCCCAGTTCTGGTAAGCTGATCTCCTTATGCAGTGCTGGCTCACCCTGGTGAAAGCAAAGGGGAACAGGTCAGCGTGTGGTTAGTGACCTTTCACTTTGGCCAAAAACACTAAATCAGCTGCTGCGTGCTGTGACACAGATCAGTTGGTCTCTGGATCTGGTATTACTTTTCTAACATAGTGAATCAGTGAAACTCATAATGAAACTCAGTGAAACTCATGGGGAAACCAAACTTTCATAACAGTTTATTGGTTATTTATGATGGGGCACTGTGGAGGCTGGGTACAAGTCCCTTGTAATAATCTGGAGAAATGTCTGAGATGGTCTGACATGGTCTGGTGTACACAAAATACAGAGAGGCAATCGGATCCCAATTGAACAATGGACTGCTAGTGATGAGAACCTTAGAAATGTGTATGATTTGCGGTGGGTGTTATATTATTTGTGGGGCAGTTCAGTGACTTGGTGGGTAGAGCTAACTGCTGGAAAGCCTGGAGCCTGGTTCAATTTGATAATAAATAAAGTGAAACAGTTTCTGACTTACAAAGTATTGGCACCAGCATTCCAATGAAAAATAAGCTGTTCTGCAGAGTCAGACTATTAAAATAAATCTGATTACTGAGCAAAACGCAGACTTGGATTAAGCATATTTAATTATTTGATTAAGTGTGTGTAATCCTGATTATCTGATTTTTTAAAATCAGTTTTTTTGCCGCTTGTGCAGTTAGTCTTTTGTCTCTGTCATTTACAGTCTGAATATTGGTATGCAAATTACACCACTAAAACATTATTGCAAATCAGAAGTACAGCAAAAACTGTATTGAGGAACCAATCACACTTAGTGTAGAGCTGCATTAAAATTTCACCATTTATGACCAATAAAAGTTTCATGTCTGGCTGGGAAAAGAGAGAAGAGGAAACCGTTTTTACCCTGAGATCATGTGTGTGCTGATTTTAGTGTCTGTGATGGACAGCTCAATGGCCAACAAAACACAAACTCAGAAAGGCATTCATGAGTCTGGAACATTGAAGTGATCATAAGCTTCGGTATTCTGAAAACTTCTAAAGCTTCTAAAACGCCTCTTGGATTTCTTTTTGAGTTTCTCAGATGTTGATCAGAAATACATTTTATTATGTCATTTAAAATGCAAAAAAACAACAACAAAGTTTCAGTTTTTGAAGCCTTGGGTTTAAAATGTCAATAATGGGTTTGGCCAAGAACTTTTATTTCCATGCTTTACTAGTCTCTCAGAGCAGCTTCAGTGGCTCAATGGGCAGAGCCCACTACTGGAAACAGCAGGGTCCAAGGGTCTGGGTTCAAATCCTGGGTGGGGTTTGAATCATAACGGTGATATGATGTGTTTACAGGAAAGAATGTAACCGCTGGAGTGGAACAGGGACTCGTACTACCCAAATAAACAGGGAGGGTTACTTCAGGAAAGGAATCGGGTGTAAAATCTGCCAAAGCTTATTGGAAGTGTGCTTAATTTCAACTTTTAATAGATGAAAAATCGTCTAGAAGCCTACATTATATAAGCACGGAAGAAAGAAAAGTACTGCACAACGAACTTTTAAAATAAAAAAAGAAAAGAAAAGAAAGCTGGGTTATTTAGTTTCTCATTCTATCAATCAAGCCCATTAGGCTCTACTTATTAGATCATTTTCTCTAAAGGTTACATTTATATTCTTGTGGAACGCAGCTGTATCTGAAGTGCCTGATGATGCCTTTGAAACTTGGCCTTGGTTTTATGGAGGCTGTAGCTCATCATAAACACCTGTATGTCTTTTTTTTTTTTTCTTTTCTGAGAAACGAGCGCCTTGCAAATCAATGATAATAATGTTCTTATTTAAAGCCTGGTTTCTGCTATAAGTCATACATTTATGCTGACGTAAAGACTCGAGTGAACTGTGTGCTTGTGTGTTTTTAAATTGCAATTGAAAAGAGTTCCATAAATGTAGCCTCGCTTGTTTGGTTCAGCTATATGAGATAAATCAGAAGTAATAAAAAAAGGATTGTAGGTCTTAAAGTATTTAAATAGATGCGTGCCACTGTGTTTGCATTAACAGTGTAAAATGCTAATGTCCATCAGATTACATTATGCAATTTTATGCTCTTTGTGGTAACTAATTTGTGTTGAATTTTTCATATGAATACATTAGAATTTAAATAGAAATGAATATGACTTCCTGTGTCTTTCTTTAAGTAATGTCTTGGCAAATATTCACTTTCCATTGTTTTCTACCAATTTTACATTCAGACATGTAATGACTACAATGTAATTTTAATAAATACATGCTCAAATGTTCCTGTACTGGGGAAACATAACTAAGATGAACAATTCTTATAGATTTCAGCAAGGATTAATGTATCCTAAACCATGTACCTGTTGCCATAAACCATTTAGTCTGAACTAGATATGGTTTTAGGCGAATATGTGAGCATTTTTTTAAAATGGAGAGTTTGGGTGAGTGGTGTTTATCCATGTTATTTATATTATTCTTCTGTAAACTGTAGAAAACACTACAAAAACCCTTGACTAACCATCTACAATTGAGATACATGGTAAATGAATCCATGCATCTCATAAACTGTGGCTTACAATACCATAATACTGTATTTGCAGATAATTTTGAACATTTTGAACTGGGTACAGCTTTAGGCCATTGCATGGACAGGTATTTACTAAAGCTTTTGGTTGAGACACTTTTTATTGCCACTTATTTGTTTTGAGACCGCACAAACTTTGTGGACCTGTTTAACTAAGGAGAATATTTTCTAAATAATTGTTTCCCCAATCCATGACTTTAATTCTCTTGGACATTAAGATTGATACCATTTTAGATAGTTGAGTGGGAATGCCAGGAAACGTTATAAACACCATACAAGACTTGGCTGAAGAATAGTCTGGAATCAAGATTTAATATTTTAAAATTAAAATTTGTCAAGACTAAGATATTTATATCCAAGTTACCCTTATTCCAGAATGTGTAACCAAAGATCTCAAAACATCCAAGTGGTCAAACTGCTAAAGCGTGTTTCACTACACAAAACTGCTTCTGTTCAGGCCTACAAACAAAAGGCATTTATGGGCCACACAGCACAACGAGAGTTCAGGGATTTGTGCTTGGTCTTCTGTTTTAGGCCTGATAGCATCTCCTCAAGCATACTGAATGCCCTTACACAGCTTTATTAGTCTCAGTTTATGAGCTTCCTTCTCTGGGCACAGTTACAGTTCGGTTACAGTAGGGCAACAATTGTTATTTACAGTTTCACATTTGAACTTGTGTGTGTCTGTGTGTCTATACACTTACAATACATTACTTTTTCACATTTTATGTTCAGATCTTGGGCTTAAAAAAACCAAGCTTCCTCATCATTATGCACTTAATACCCCATCATTAGATCAGAATTTTAGAAATGTAGCAAATTTATTGAGAAGGGGTTTTTCAGTATTAAGTGTTCTGTGACACTTGATGTTTGACTCTGGACTATCAAGGTCAAATCAAGAGAAATAGAAGGTCCCCACTTATGATATACTTACTGTATATTCAGTCAATAAGAAACAGTAAACAAGTGCATCCATATAAACTCATCTCAATAACTGGACCCAGAGGGAAAACATTCCATCATTGTGTGTTTTTTTTTTTTACCAGATCAAGCAAACGTGCTAAGATGTAGTTGTCATCATGGCCAGTCATTACAGTTAGATGCTTGATCAAATCAATCCACATTCAAAAATCTGTTTAAAACACAACTGTCATTAGGATAAATGTTTCATGCACTGAGTTGTGCTGCATCTCCTTGAAGCAGTAAGTTTAGGGGATTGTAAGTACACCATCACTAAATCAACAAGCCCGCACCGGCCGTGCATTTTTATTTTTCATGTGTCAGAGAAGCCCTGGTTCACAGTCTAGACTATGGTTAACAATGGATTCATCCTGCCAGTGCTGCAATTTTCCTGCTGTGACCTGATTGTATAGTGACAACTGAGCGATGTCATACTTTTTGTCGTTCGTTCTTGATTAAAACAGACTTTCCCATTTGAAAATGAGGAATTTATTAATGACTGTATCTCTATAGTTCTTCTCTGAAAATGCCAGCTTGTTGGGAATGTTCCGTTTTCTCTGCTAAACACATGAATAGCAGCACGGTGGCTCGGTGGGGAGCACCGCTTGCCTCACAACAAGAAGGTCCCGGGTTCAATCCCAGGTGGGGGCGGCTTGGGTCCTTTCTGTGTGGAG
>JAVSBV010056792.1:0-10719 GCA_033117975.1 Parotocinclus spilosoma
GTTTAATCGGACCAGCCGGTTATTAGGACCAAAACGATCGCGTCCCGATGTGGTCCCATTAACCGGAATCGACTGTAGTACCAAAATAATGAGTAATGAGTAAATACATCGACTATAGGATGTCTTTACCACAGTATCCATTTCAAGATTAACCAACCTACCAATTAAGCCTCGTCACTAATAGAGTGGTGTAAGGAAGACCAAAAAACTCACAGCTCACAGGTCCACATCTCATGAGAATGCAGAAGCTGGAATTTCATCAGGACTCTATACTTGCTGCACTAGTCTACGGTAGTGTGGCATGACCTTACTGTCTGGGAGGTAGAGAGCCATTTCCAAGGCCACCAGAACAGGGAACTCCAAGGGGATCAGCTCTCGACGACTTATTCGAAAACGCTCCTCCAGCTTCTGCTCCCAAACATACCAGCATAACACACCCACACAGGCACAAAGAGGAAACGACAACAAAAACAATACTACATCAAATGTTAAAGACTGATGGTTAAAGGCCTGGATTAGACAGACTATTGTACAGCACGGTTAATACAACAGCAATTTCTTTGACAGGACTGACATGGTATATACATGAGGTGGGTCCCGCAGATGGGACGTGAGAAATATAAAACCACTATCCTTTGGTAGCTGGTGGATGTGGGATATAAACATCAGCCCTTAGTAGGCTATGCATGTAAAAAGACACCAACACTGTAGATATGGGAGGACAAACCACTCTACATTGTCACGTAAGCAGATTCAGCTTATTCCTAACTATTCATCTTAATCTTTTTGAAAGATTATATTTGAGCGCTTAAGGTTTGTGAATCCTTTATCATTTTCTATATTCCTGCAAAAGTGCTTACAGCATCACTTAAATTTTATGTAAATCCTAGGAGTAGAATAAACAAACAAGACAAAATATTACATATGTACAAGGGGTAAAAGGTGTGCTCCTCCTGTGCAGCAATAACTTCTGTTAAACGTTTTTATTAACTGATGATCAGCCAAGCACATTGAGCTGGACTAATTTTAGCCCATTCCCCCATACAGAACAGCTTCAGCTCTGGAATACTGGTGGTTTTCCTCACATGAACAGCTCATTTCAGGTCCTTATAAACACATATTGGATTAAGGTCTGGATTTTAAGTTGGTTATTTAAAGACATTGACTTTCTTCTAACTAATTCTATTCAAACTGTTCTTTGATCCGAAGCACACAAGCCGTTCTGCCAGTGTTTTGCAGAAGGTCCCACGTTCACTGGAAACTATGACGCCCTGACATTTTACTTTAGAATTTGTTGATATGATTCAGAACTCATTTTTTCATCAAGCCTACACATGCCCAGATCAGAACAGCACAACATTAACCAAAGCATTACACTTCCTCCACTGGCTTGTTTATTTTCCCACAGTGCACCCTGGTACTATCTATGTGATGGAAAAGCACTTTATAAGCATTTGTTTTTCAGGAGATTCTCTGACCCAGTCATCTGGTCATATGATTTGCCCCTTATTAAAGTCACTCGCATTTGTACTCTTGAATATTTTCACCCACATCAAACATGTCAGTTTGTTCACTCATCATCTAAAACTATCACAAAGATTAAAATATACCATTGTTATAATATAATAAACATTATTTATTACTTAGTATTTGTGGTTTGCTGATTGGTGTATGTAGATATAATTGAAAGTATGTTGATTTTGAATAAGCAAGAACCACAGGAAATAATGGATACTAGCAGGCCCGGAGTGGCTAATCGAGAGATTTGGGAAGATTCCCGGCCGGCTCATATCAATCTCAAATTTGGGCCGGTTGGACAGGAAAAATAATTTTGACACTTATCTAATCTTCTTGCATTCATTCTCCATTTAACTTCGTACGCATTCTCTATTCATCATTAGATGGGTTCTACTATCTGAGGGAATTCCCCCCTCCCAAATGCTTGAGTTGGTTGCACCCACAAGCGGTCTTTTCTGAAGCGCTAAAGTAAAATAAAGCAACAGAATAGCACGAAGCGTCACTCGGCTGTGATGGAGGGTAAAAAGAGGCCAGGTGGAGCCGAAAAGGCCAGATTAAAAAAAAGAAGATGGAAGAAGAAGCTGCCAAATGTGCAAAATTAACTAACTTGTTTTCCAGAGGAAAGACTGGAAAACAGAGATATGGAAATAATCTTGAATTGTCAGCTATTGCGCAACGTTTGCAATGTCGACTTAGCATAGTTTATTTTTGTAGAGCCCAATACAAACCATTAATCACAAATGTCCAGTTTCAAGCTGAAAATAATAAACATAATTTAGAAGTGTAAGAGTTTAGCGTAAACCTAACAATAGAGCACCTCTCTGTTGGGGGAAAAAATGCAATTTTAATTTTTTATTATTTTCATTTCAACTTATTGATCCTGTACAAATGTAAATATGTTTTCATCTTTATCACATTTTTTACCTTTTAAATCTTAAGCTCATTTAAATTTGAATTAAACATGTTTAAGTAAAGAGTGTTCTGTTAACTTACCAACATATACTTTAACTTATACGCAATAAAAAGGCATTGTAAGAGCTAGCTGCTGTTTCATTTATTCAAATTCCTCCTCCGTGGAAAAAGTGGGCTGGATTTGGGTATGGAACTCCCGGGCTGAAAAAGGGGCCCACTCCGTGGGGCCCTGAGTGTGAATGTGTGCAATAGATACGGCTCGAAGAAATGGGTATGTCCAGATGAAAACAGGGAAGAAACGGAAATATGAATCCAATGGATTCCTGTGGAAACAGACAACACGCTCGCACAGCACTGGAAAGAAACAAGACAAGGGGCTAAGGGACCGAGGCAAAATTATGGAAGTGAAAACAGGGAAGAAACGGAAATAAAGATAGAACCAGTGGGGCACGGTGAAAGTTTCACGGAGATCCAGTCAGGCAGTGGTTGTGGGAATCCAGCGGGTGTGACTTGGCTGAGGCAGGAATCAAGGCTGAAACAAAATGCAAAGGATCGCTTGAGCGGCGAGTTAAATCAAACAGACAAGCTAAAGATACTAGGAAATAGCTTGGGGCGAGCGTAGCATAGATAGCCTCAGCATTAGCGATAGCAGTTAGCATAGTGGATACCAGATTTCGATAAACGGACGGAACATTCAGGCGAATACTGGCAGTCAGAACCGGCGTTTTATCGAAGTCGCTTGATAAGGATTAATTCCAGACAGCTGTGCACATATCAGAGGGAGTGGTCAGGTGGCAAACCGGTCCAATGGATTCCTGTGAAAACAGACAACACACACGCACAGCACTGGAAAGAAACAAGACAAGGGGCTAAGGGACTGAGGCAAAATTATGGAAAAGTGAAACGGCGAAGCGGATGCTTGAAAGAGGTGATAGAGAAGTAGGGCGAGAGGACGGAACAGACAGTGAACCCTAACACCATTTAAGCTAGACAAACACATTTTTCCATCCTAATAGAAAGATCACTGTCTATATACTTTTGTTTAAAAAGGAACAAGAAACAATATTAATATACAGTGAAGTGCAAAGAAACAACCCTGCTAAATTTGCTTTTAAAATGTTCCATCAGTATTCCATCCTGTATGATCTTTTCCCTTTGGTACTGTATAAATGTTTCCATACAAGTCTAAATAAAAATTGGTTTTGTTATTTATGCAATTTTCCAGTGCTTCCAGTTGTACATTATCATATATTATTTTACAGTAAATGGCAAATAAAAGTTGCACCCTGTTTTTTGAATGGACCTTCTTCTATAAAATGGTTGGGAAAACGAATATTCAGATAACGAAAGCCCAACATTCATGATTTGCTAGAGGAAACTCCTGGTTTCTGTATACTAACAACCCTGATTACTTTTAACTTAGTTAGCCCAATATAGTGGCACAGCAGATCTGATTGGCCTGCTTTCTGTTTGTTATCTTTAGAATATGCTGAACTCTCTAACAAGCCTATAATTTATTTCATATAAAAATACATTTTAAGTTATGTTGGGAAACACTATATTTTTGATCATTTTTAGGGGAATAGTGGTCTAGATAAGGTGGTGGTGGGTAAGAAAAACCCATCTAAAATTTAGATAACAGCAATACCATTGCATGTTTTGACTATACACATAATGTGTTGCTGGATGTTCCACAAGCCATCAGCTTTTTCTCACCTGGTCATTCTCCATACTTGCTCATTCTGTTCATCCCACTGTGACCATTTGTGCTAGGTGGACACACAGCAGCTGTAATTGCCAAAATCTATAACCAGCTCTGCTTACTGACACCCTCTCACACTCTGTCAATTTCAAAGCACACTGTAACATGATGGAAGACCTCAATTGGTCATCAGGCATCTCACGCCTATGCTGGAAAAAATGGATTACGCACACACACACTCAGACACACAGCCTGCATTATCCAGGGGGACTTTGCATTGACATAATGGCTACTGTGGCTAATGAATGCCACACATTCACCTACGCCTAATGCCTTGGACACACCATACAACTTTCATAGTCATCAAATCACTGTACTGTTCACACTACATGAATTGCTTTCTCCAATCAGAGTATTTTTAGTTGTTGTGGTTTTCACACTACACAACTGACTGGTGACAGGGGGTCACACACGATCTTTAACTAGGAGGAATTGCTGACTAGTCTGTCGGCATAAAAACACACGCGGCAGGTGATAAGAGTGGGTGACGCAATATCAATATTGTGTGTGAGACAGTGGGTTTTTCTATTCCATAAAATAAATGAGCCATCCGAGTTCTTTGTGCATTGATTTTCAACAAGGGGAAAAAATATGCTGGCTTTTGAACTTTGCACTGATCACAGTCCGGACAGTCCTTTTCCTCTTTGACCCAGAGGACACGACGTCCATGATTTTCAAAAACAATTTGAAATGTGTACTCGCCAGACCACAAGACACTTTTCCACTTTGCATCAGTCCATCTTGTATAAGCTCAGGCTATGGGTCATGGGCATTCAGTGTTGCTTTTGATGATATTATGGATTGTAGATGATAAAATCCCTAAGTTCCTTGCAATTGCACAATGAGAAATGTTCTAAAACTGTTAAACCTTTATCTTATTAAGTCATGTATCAAGTGGTAAAGCTCACCCCATCCTTGCTTGTGAATAACTTAGCCTTTCGGAGATGCTCCCTTTAACAACCTGTTCACCTGTGGAATGTTCCAAACAGGTGTTTTTTGTGCATTGCTTAACTTTTCCATTCTTTTGTTGGCCCTGACCCAACTATTTTGAAGTGTGCTGCAGGCATCAAATTCAAAATGAGTGAATAACATTAAAATGAATAAACATTCAAGTTTATCCATTTGAACAATAAATATATTGTCTTTGTAATGTATTCAATAGAATATGGGTTGAAAAGGATTTGCAAATTATCATATTCTATTTTTATTTCCAACTTAATTGGAATTGAGGTTATATTTATTTCAAATTTAAGTGAAATTGTTTTTCCTTACCAAGTGTGAAAGTACTTATAGCTAATTTATCTTATTATTTTACCGTAGCAATTAATTTAAAACATACATGTCATGTTTAACATTGACTGGGAACTACCTTCCAGGATATCAGTGGGCCATTCCACACATTCAAATTGAAAGTTTTAGCAAAAACATCCTATTTTACTACCACTTGCCCCAGTCGGGGGACATAGACATTAGACATAGGCAGAGAAACATGTTACTAGTCCACAGGGTTATCTAATCCCATTACCTGACTGTCATGTTGCATGCAACATCTGTGATTGTCTCAGACACTGTCATTTTCAGCAGGTACCTCTTACCACTTATCCACGTGCATCTGAAATCCCCAACTCTATTTACAATAATCCTTTTTTCCCCATAAACAGTGTGGCATAAAATGTATATCATACCGTGTGTGTATAACATAAACATGTTAAAGACCATATGAAACATTCCTGCAGTATTTTTCAAAAGAAAACGTATCTCTGTTTTTTTTTGCATTTTTTTATTAATTAATTAATATTAATTGTTGTTATACTGATTTATTTAACGGATGACCTATTTATAGTGCTCAGTGTCTGAGTGATCCAGTCTATCATTTTCAAAAGTATCATCTTCATCTTTTCTTTAATTTTGTCCTTAACCTCACCTGTCAGACTACACTAAGCAGGAGAAATATCCAGGCCTGGGAGCCCTGGTTCATAAACCTGCTGTTCTATCAAGCCACGTGTAAAGAAGTAAACTACACATTGCATGTGCATGAAATAGAATAAAGAGCTCTGTTTAAAAAGAAAAGACAAATAAAAAAATAAAACATAGCATGGCACAAACATTTATGTTCACCAAATTATACTCTAAATATAACAACTATACTGTATTAAACAAATACAAAAAACAATATACAGTATGTGTAATGGAAAACAAATGTGCCAAATAATGCTACATTCTTCCACAGTCCATTTTTGTATCAGACCACACATTGTGCAACAAATAATTCTAAAAGCCCTTATTACCCCAGTTTTCTCAGCTGAACCGTGCAAAATCTACAGTTCGTTTAGTACTCTAGGTCATTCCTGTTTATCACAATTACACAGACTAAAGCTAAAAGCAGGGGCGTATAATTGAGAGAAGTGTTGGATGTGCAGTAGAGCAAATCCCACCACACACCTTATGCAATCCAAGCATGATTAAAACAGCATAATTACATTTTAATTTAATGATGGCTTTATGTCACTTTAGAGCTTTTACACATTGCATGTCACAACAGAGGCATTATTTCTATTACTCATTTACTGTGAAACAACTCATTTACTGTGAAACAACAGTGTTTGAGAGCAGAAAGAACACATTACCTTGCCATGTTATTTGTTTATTTGCTTGTGTACAATGAACAGACCAAATGCTCCCTTGAGGCTAGCAATATTAGTGTACCGTGGTCCAGGGTTGTAAGTATTGCAACTAAAGCAAATTGGTGGATGCACCTATACAAGTCCATATTTTAAATTGAAACTAAAATATTCAGACCCCTTTAAAATTTTCACTCTTTGTTTCATTGCAGCCATTTGTTCAAATCACAAAACTTCCTTTTATATCTCATTAATGTACATTTAGCACCACACCTTGACAGAAAAAAACAGACATGTAGTTTTTTTTGTAAATTTATTAAAAAAAGAAAAACTGAAATATCATATGGTCATAAGTATATAGATCCTTTTCTGTGACACTCTTATTTAACTCACAAGCTGTCCATTTCTTCTTATCCTTCTTAAGATGGTTTTACTCCCTCATTGGAGTCCAGCTGTGTTTAATGGAACTGATTTGACTTGAATAGGAAAGGCACACACCTGTCCATATAAGACCTTACAGTGCATGTCAATGCAAATGAGAATTATGAGGTTGAAGGAATTGCCCAAGAAGCCCAGAGACAGATTTGTGGCAAGTCACAGATCTGGCCATGGTTACAAAAAAATTCTCCAGCACTCAAGGTTCCTAAGAGCACAGCAGCCTCCATAATCATAAAAATAGAAGAAGTTTGGGAAAACCAGAAAACCAGCCATCCAGCCAAACTGAGCAATCGTGGGAGAAGGTACATTGCAATTATATTACAAAGCAATCTGCTTTGGTCAGTCTTAGCATATCTGGACATGCATTTTTGTAGGTGGTATGCATGCTATGTTTTCTTAGGCTGTTTGGGTGCAATTTGGTTCTTGGTTTTGTTCTTCATAATAACACAGTGAGGATACCTAACAATAGGATTTGTTGTCTTTGGGAATATTTAATACAACAGAAATGTCTACTTACAGTTGTAGTAGATATGACAGATTTTGATCTATTGCAAGACTCAAAGATACACCATGACTGCACATATTAAGAAAACCTATGAGGTGTACTTCAGATGTAATATTACTGACCAAGTCAACCCCTTGGTTACTCAACATGTCCTGGCACAGTGGTACTCAGAAATCATTGCCCTTTGCAGTCTCAATGATATTGTGATAACAAAAGCAACATATGACAAACTGTTACTTCTGTCTGAGCAGTGTTTCTGGATTCTCTACTAACAACAAGAACTCTAATAACACTAGCCTGAATTATTTTTCTCGGGTTCTGATGACATTTCCCGTCCTTTTCCAAGCCATTATGTGTATATAATTTATAAATGTGTGTTTGTGTAGATAGGCATATATTTGTCAGTGTCACCTTATGTATGCATATTTATTTCTGGCGCGGGGTACTCGGGGACAGATGACACTAGATTTCCCCATATGAAAGCTTCAAAGGTCTAAGCTAAATGAATTGTTGTTAAGGTCAAACTTCAAAGTTAATAGCACTTCACGCCCATATATACAACCATATCCATACTTACATATTACCACTCATATGTTTGTATGCAAATGCATGTATATATGTATTAAACCCATTTTGTTGTGTAAAGTGTGATAGTTCTTAAACGCACGCCTGCTACTTAAACGCACGCCTGCTTTGCCTGCTAACCCTGCTGCCTGCATTTGGGTCTGTTCACGTACGTGAACCCTAACAGCATGTAATTTTATGCACTGTGTATAAGGTGTGTGTGTGTGTGTATGAAGCACACAGAAACATGCACATGAATGCATGTATATATATAGATAAATACAGTATATTTGGGGATTGATTCGTGACACTTATTTGCAGTATAGTCGGAATCTCTGAAATCACACACTTCTGAACAGTTTTTGGTAATCTGTGTAAATTTGCAAATGCATAGAGTGTTCTTAGTCTGACAAGATGAATGAGTAGATGCAAAATCGACTGTTTCTATAGTGAAATGTATACCTTTCGTGGTCACAGAAGCAAAGTTTATGATGAATGTAAGCAATTTTGCATTTGTTTAAGACATAAACAACTGAAATATAACACTAACACTCCCACTACTGCCAATAACGCTGGGACAAAACTTGTGTTATGTTGTGTATCAAATTTTGTCCCTTAATATACTCCCAATACAAAAATTAGTGTTTAAGCTGCAGATGGGTTATGATAAAAGTACATGTGGGATGGGTTTCATGGATTTAGAAGAGGTGCAGTGAATGTCTCGTTCGACTTGTGGCAAATTTGTTGCTAAGCAGTTGTTGTTGATTGGCAAAAGGAGTGATTGTATTTGGATGTGTCAAAGGCCACAGTGTGAAGGAAGTAGCTAAAGATGTATCCAAGAACATGGTCAAATTGTGTTTATAGCAGTGGTAAAAATTTTGATGAGAGATGACTAATATTTTTGACTGGTGAGTGTGTGAATGTATAGCTAAAAGTTTGTTCACATTCAAAAATGACATCTGAACAAATTGGTATTAGTATGCATACCCATTGCTGCTACACCAGCCTTCACTTGTCTACTCTTTTTTTCTTTCTTTTTTCTTTTGGGCACTGATGTTGGACAATAAGCAATTCATCTCAAATGTGTCTGAGAGTGTTAACTTCAGGGATCTTTGCAAGCTCTTTGTTAATGCTGCCAAACAAATTCGTTATTGACTTTGCTTTAGTAGGGAAACACAAAGTTAATGACCACCTTGGGGAGGTAAAACTCTATGAAAGTGTCATATTGATTCAGTGTTAGCAGTTGGTGAGGCTGAAATAAGAGAGCTCTCTAATTAGGAGCGGTGTATACATACTTTTGGTCATATATTAAATCTCACCAAACCTACCATCAATTTGGGAATATTGGGGATTCTTTCCCTTTTGTAATGAGGCCTGTGAGGGTAAAGCATTGCAAGGTAAAAAAATATATAACAAAACAAAATGGACTTGTGCACAATCTGAGTAATAATATCTTTACAACAATGGTGAGAAACACTTCAGAATCCATACACATTTGTAAAACAGAACTGCAGTAGAAGACTTCGGCTCAATGGGTCACATTGATCTCTCCCACAGCATGCACTTCACTCTAGGGGTCAACTGAGAGTTATGTGGAGTATCAAAACGCACTGTGACAGGTCATCATATGGCAAAGGAGATTACATTAATACCATAATTTCATCTGAAGAGTGGAAAATACACTTTGGTTTGATCTGTTCCGGTGGAGCAGAGATGTCTTTCCTGTGATGTTATGCTGATAAAATGGGCTTGACCACTGGAGCAAGAGGGGCATGAAACAATTTGATGTTCGTGTGGCTGAGCACTGATGCATAGCTTTGCCTCCTCTAGCTTTCTCCTAAGCACGGTCTAATGATTTGATGTGGCTTGAGGCGCTTATCACAGGTCATGCCCTGAAAGCTAAGCAACCTCCTTAAAGCTTATCAGTCATATTTAATGTTAATAACCACTTCCCAGATTTATGACTTAAAAAGGTTAAGGGGTCCAATAGATAGTCATAAATATTAATATTTATAGAAAAAAATGGGAGTTTAATTAAAGCCTTTGCTATGCCAGGTATTACAATATTCAAATACTGTTGTTTTTTCTGTTGTTGTGGAGAAAGGTAAGCTATGGTTATGTATATTTTGCCGTTTAGCAAACAGGCTTAACCAGAGAGACTTGACTGATACAGTTAAGACTAATCTTAAAATGTACAACCCAAGAAACTGTGTGTTACGTTAGCCATTGCACCACTACAACGTAAAAATTTAACCAAACCATATCATATAGAATATATACATATAATTATACATATACTATAATGTATATGTATGTATACAATGCATCCGGAAAGTATTCACAGCGCTTCACTTTTTCCACATTTTGTTACGTTACAGCCTTATTCCAAATTGTATTAA
>JAVSBV010056803.1:0-10719 GCA_033117975.1 Parotocinclus spilosoma
CAAGCCCTACGATGCCACCCAAACGTTCTGCAAGTTCTACGGCTAAAATAGTGTATAAATACTTAACTAAATATAGCGTGGTTGAGAATAATGAGATTTGTTTTGCCTGAATATTTCACAAATCTGTAATCAATGAGCACAGTATTTAGAATTACTTATAACACAAAAAGTGGCATGTTTTTATACCAAAAAGCCAAAACATAAAGAAAAAAAGAAAAATATTGTTGATTATCTTGTTACAACCGTGCTTGCTAAGGATACAATAGACGTGCAAGTGGTTCTCGTAGTCGGATGTGCGAGAAAGGTTTAGGAATAAAGACTTGTTCAACTTTAACAATTTGTCCCTCGTTCTAGCTTGAAGACAGGGATGAAGTATGTTCTACACAACAAAGTGTGTCGTATGTTCCCACATACCAACAGTGCTTTGAGGAAAGACAAACCATAAACTGGCAATCGGGTGTTGGTCTGAGCTACTGTTGCATGTGATTGTAATGTGCCGTAGTGCACAATGTAGTATGGAGCTGAGAAAATACACCAAGCAGGAGACGACATGGATCCTGGTCACAGACCAGTCAGAGTGCTCACCATGCCGAAGCCGTTCTACCATAGAAAGTGCCTACAATAAGCTTGCGAGTGACTAATGGCCAAAGATCGGCTAATCTAAGGAGGACATTATCTGTTAGATCACAGAGATGGTGGCGAACATGGACTGTGATGGCATTAGGACACACTGTGGCAAGAAGATAAGTCAGTGCAGGGAGTGAGATGGTCTGGCTAAAGCTCTACATGAAATCCCTGGGTTCATGTTAACATGACTCATAACACCTAGCTGTTACGGACAAGGTGACTTTAATGTTTTGGCTGGTTAGGGCATAAGAGTATAAGTATTAATTCAACACCATTCAATTCCTTCACTGTTGTGGTATTTCTGTTATATTCAACAATATTATAACATCATTAACTAATTAATCAAAATAAGAGAATTATGTGTTCAGTCTACAATATCAATATAGGTTATATTTCAGAAGATAATTAAACACAATTTCAGTCTTTAATCAGTGTAGATGTTAATGTAACACATGCATTTTGCTTAACAGTCATTTCATTGTTTAAAGATAAGGTTGCAGTAACACAGCTTCTAAATGAACCGTCATCAACCACCAAAACTTACACTTCAGATGCATGGAGGAAGATATAAAACAGCTATTTGGCTACTAGACCGGAGCCAGTAACGTCCTTCAAGTAAAGGGGAGATCTCAGGCTGGTACACAATCCTCCCTACTTTTTTAAAACAGTTAACCTCAGGTGCAACAGATCACTCACTGCCTTATAAAGTTACTGTGTGGTATCTAGAGCGGTCATAACCAAAGTAAATCACCCACATAAGTCAACTATACCTCTCACCAAAATTATGGGAAATATCAAAATAAACAAATATGATCCCACAAGATCTGCTGGATAATCTGATCCTGTCCATATTCCATCATTGTCAGTGTGTTTTGGCAGTCTTTGGTGATCATATACCCTACTGAACAGTCAATGTGTGGCACACTCATCCAGTTTAACATTCTTTTGTTTATAACCATGATTATGTCACGTACTCCTTAATCACCATAGTTGATTTTGCATCCCATTTGCGTATTCGAACAACTTTTTTGACTTTTCAGATCTTGTTTAATGCAATAAAATCACATTTTTATCCATTCATATTCATTTTGAAATATCCCCTCATTTTTGTGTGTCTTTTGTCGATGTAACAACACATGCGGTGTTTTTTTTTTAAGTCAACCTCCTACCTTAGCTGTTACTCGACTCTGAACGCCCCAAAATTTGTTGTAGACTTTCCAGCACAAACGGTCCAAAAGTCATTAGAAGTTGATGGGGAAGTTGAAAGAGGAACGTCATGCTCAGACCTAATGAAGCATGTGTAGATCCGCGCGTCCTGTCGTTTTTAACCGCTGCTGTTCCGCCTCGACGCGCCTCTTCTTTACTTTTCTCTTCTCTCCTCCCCGATAGAAGCGGGAGGTTCCGCTAAATAACCACTGTATAATGAAACGTCAACAGTGAGCTCATTAATTAACCTAGTCACTAAAAGTCGTCCTAGAGTCGCCTGTCTGGTGGCAAACAATCTCCAGTTGGGATTCTGAGTGAATCGACAGCTCAAATTCCAAACAAATCAATTCCCAACATTTTCAAGCTGATCTCGAATTTATGTTATGAACTACAACACAGAAAATAATTTAATAACAACATTTCAGGGCACAGCAAGAAGGTCCTGGGTTCAATCCCAAAGTGGAGCTGCCTGGGTCCTTCCTGTGTGGAGTCTGCATGTCCTCCCAGGTGTCTGTGTGGGTTTACTCCAGGTACTCTGGTTTCCTCCCACAGACCAAATACATGTGTGTGAGGTTAATTTGTGTCTCTAAAGTAAGTAGCCCTTAGTGTGTGAATGTGTGTGTGTGTGTGTGTGTGTCTGTGTGTGTGTCCTTTGATGGATTGGCACCCGTCTAGGGTTGTTCCTGCCCTGGCCCGCGACTCCGTGTGGATTAAGCAGAAGATAATGGATGGATGAATGAATGAACAACGTTTAAAAAAAAATCTAGGGATTTGCAGTGTGATGTCTGAAAGCTTCTGTATTAAGTCATAACACAGCACCACCCAGAGTAATGGCACCATAAACCCAGCAACAGAAATAAGCTTATGTGAAATGGCAAAAATATCATACCATGATTTGTTCAGACTGGATTACTATACATTATATTTATCACATTTTTATTTTTATGTTGGGTAAATTAAGACTAACTTTATATACTTTATATCCTCCAAATATTTGTAAGCAGTGGGATTTATTTACTAATAAAGCTAACACAATCTGCTTTCTACTTAAGAAAACAACAATAAGAGGCCACTTAGGTTAGCAGTACATTTTAAGCCAACAAATGCTGTTTTCAACATATCACCACCAAATTCTGTCATAATAATACAATTTTTAACTTTAAAATTTTTTAAAATCAGGTAGTATTGAAAATTAAGGAATGCTAAGTAGTAACAAAAATTTGAACAAAAACTTTTTATGTCTTAAAGCTAGTGTTGTGACCATTTTGTTATATGTTAAAATAGTTATTTGTTATTTTTGGATGTTTTAGTGCTGGTTTTGGCTGGTGTAGGGGTGTGCACCCTTCTACAGTATTTAGAGATATCACAGAGGTGGTAAATTTAGTATTTAGTTGTTTTCTTGCTCTTCCATGCTCCTTTAATAAAAATAAATAAATAAATAAATTAAAAAAAATATATATATATATATATATAGCTATACAAATATGCATATGAATATGTAATCCTATATTTAATATTTAATATTGACTGACATTTGGCTGGGTGGGTTTAATATGTTTGATAAATATGAAAGGGGACACCACTGTATTTACTTACTAAATGAATGTCCCCTTGGACATAATTAGGTTGGTTACAATTGTTATTGAACAAGTGGTTCTAATCTGATGAATCAAGTAAATGTGCAATATTCTTTTAATACTTTTTACCCTTTCCACGATTTTGCTACATGAGCAAAATTCTAGATTAGGATTTAATGTCAGCTGTTCTCAAAACAGTAGCTTGAAATATACTATTCACAAAATTTGGATTTTATTAAGACTATTTTTGTGAGCAGTATATTTTCATCCGAAAAATATGTCATTTGTTAATGAATCACAAACATAACATGCTAGGGGTAAGTTTTGAAGCAAACGTATTTTGTTTTGTGCAATGTTGCAATCTGGTGTAGATTCCTGGGAATTCCATTCCTGGGAAACCTTTGCTGTGCTTGGGCGAGCTTATCCTGCTCAGAATGTCAGTTGCAAACCCTGCCATACAAGGCAACATGCTTCAGGAAGTTCAGCACATATCATTGATCTAGAGTCACTTGCATCACTACTAGGGGTGAACAAATGTCAAAGGCGATGGCTCCCCAGATAATCACACCAGCAGTTGGGACGGTGTGTCGCTCTATAGCAAAGGCAGGATGGAAGCGCTCACCAAAACCTGACAGCCATTAGATTTTTAACAGAACCTGGATTCTCAGCCCATAATGGGTTCCATGGCAACAAATTTCCTTCTGCTAAGTTCCTGAAAATAGTCCGGGCAGAAACATGTGTGCAGAGTGAAGGTGCCACCTTTATTTTGATGGTGGACAACAAAACTGTGGGAACTGCTCATGCATGTTAACAGATCACACTATTCCTCTGCTGGTGGTTGGTTTCAGCTGTCTGGAGCCTATTCGACATGTGTGCCTGCCTTCACAGAACCGCTGCTCCCCACACCTCCCAACAGCTAGGTCAGAACAGGGTAGATGATGGGCAGTTTGTTAAAATGACCATCCTGCTTCTATTCTCAAAAGTCTGCGAACTGGGCAAAATGTCAGTGAGTGCGTATAGACACATCTAGCAGTACAAATATCTCTGACCAAGATGTATACCACCCAAAACTACCCTTCTGAAAGCCTTTTTATGGGGTGTCTTGGGAAACACCTTCTGGTGGCAAGACCCAGTGCACCATAAAACCAATGAGTTTTGGTCAATGAGTATATACAATATTACTTTATTCATCAACCATGTCATCCACTTTTCATACACTAGGTTCCAAATGGCTCACATATGTATACTGCATATGTATGTTACCAAGGCAGTAGGGATTAGGTTAAATACTTTCATTTTCTTTTACATCCATAATGATGAATTAAAAAAGAACAGTGATAATTATCTGTACTTTCTACAGTATTACAAGCACACAAGTTTGCTGTGTTGTCTGTGAATGATATTTTATGTTTGAAACAATAGCCAACACTCCAACCCTATGCTGTTAGAGCAGCCCAATTACCTCACATTGCAATTTATGAAAACTGTATATATTAATGTCATACGTCTAAACACTGGCGAACATATTTAAATGTATGTTTATATTTTAATTGTGTTAGATGTGACTGACAAAATAAGGATCAAAATGTATGTACTCAATCACCCTGTTGTCTTGAAATCTTAATTTTGTTCAGAAAATCATGGCTCCCCAAATGTGGCATAGAATATAATTTTTTATGCCGAATCTTATAAAGAGCACCTAGCAGGAAGTATCCGGTAAAGTTTGGCCTGTGTGAACACAAGCAAATCTACCTATTTACCGACTGGAATCCTACACTGACTCACAAACATGGACCAGAGATGGAATTAAACAATGAATTTATTTAACAAAACTAATGATAGAGAGAGAACCCAGGCGGGGGTTGTGGAAACTAAGTGATGGAAAACACAGCAGTCCGATGACCAGCCCTGACCTGGACCTGTGCTTGTATGACTGGCATAGGTTCAGGTGAGAAACGGCCAACGAACAGTCTATGCTTCAGGTCAGTTTCATGGTGGGAGCAAGGAGACAAATGGGTAGAACAGATACAGAATCCGGCTGATGGCTTGAGCAGGTACACAACGGAATTTCCAACAAGGTAAAGAAGTCCGAGCAGAAAGAACTTGGGAAGCATGGGCAGAATTAATCACAGTGCTAAGATCCAATAACTGAAACAATCAAAACTCAAACGAGAGCCAAGGCTTATTGAAACCAAACAAAGGCTGAACTAAACTGATAATCCCACAGTGACATCATTTTAACACCAATCCTTTAAGGCAAGGCTCATCAGTTCTAAACTGGTAGCAGGTGTGACGATCAGGTGCTCGAGATGAGGCAAGGCTGGCACGTCATGGGGCTGAAACACACAGGTGCAGACAGGAAAAGCAACAGTAAAATTTGCCCTGCTCTGTTTGTTACTTACTAGTTACTTATTCCTTGAGCTCAATTGAGTCAATATATATTAGAAGAGTTTACAAAGTGGAACTGTAATTTTTAATACATGACCATTTAGTCTTTTAACTCTCTGTTGTGCTTTCCTTTGTCGGTCTATGTTGGATGGGTCCCTGAAAACCTTTTTAGGAAATATTTTAAAAACATTTGTTATTAACCGCAACCCATTTCAGTCATAATCCCAAAAATTATAATTCATCAAAGAATATCTTCTAATTTCATTTTAAATCCATTTACTTTCTATTGCAAGTCAGATCTGACTGGATGACCACAAATGTTACAAATTTTAAGAGATTATTTATAAGTACAATTAACCAGCAATCATCAATTTATTGTATTATGCATTATCTAGACAGTCAGTCAGCATTACATTAGTCAGATGCCTTTGTAGCATATACTATACATTTCTAAAGAATCTTATTCCTTTCAATTGAGCTTCTTACATGTACTTACACTGAGCTTGACACATGCAATGGCAGTAATTAAGAAGCAATTTGATCTAAATGTAGGGTGTGTTCATAATCAATCAATTGCATTCGAAAATGCAGAGCCTTAAGATAAGAGCAAAGAAAAGCAATTCAAAGACATACACTTTGTTTAGTGACTATATAAAGGAAACACCAGCATAAATGAAAAGCTAAAAGAAAACTGGAAACAAATGAAATTTTCTTTTTTTTTAGTTGTTGAGTTGCAACTAAACTAAGGGTGTCCATTGCAGGGTGCACACACGCACTCTCACACACTCACTCGCTCACACACTCACTCACTCACTCACACACTCACTCACACACTCACTCACATGGGGCACTGCATTACCTGAAGAAAACCCACACAGAGACAGGGGAAAACATGCCAACTCCACACATGGAGTGGACAGGCTGGGATTTGCCCTGTGTAATTCAAAAGCTAAACTATTTATTAATAGGTAGTAATTTTACCATCTTTCTTCCACCTTTTAGAAAGCACTACTTTGATACTTAATAAACATCTTTTTAAACATCTGTTTACTTTTGCAGAAATAAATCGTCAAGAGGTGAACAACTGAGAAAAATGAAACTGCAGAATTTCCTGAAGAGTTATCCACAGTAAAAATCTTTTACAGATACAATTAAAGTCAAAATATTTCATTAAAACAGGCAGGTTACAGGTACGGAACTGATCTGTAACATGAAATATCTTGGGTTCATTCTGCCTGCAATGAAATCAAAATTTAAGTAAATAGAAAAAGAAAGCGTGTTTGTTGCTTATTTTAATTTTCCACACTTTCACCTATTTGTGGTTGTAGATATGCAAAATGAGCCACCATATCTGCTTTATCTCAGTGACAGAAGTGGAAAGGAATTAATGGCTGCTTTGCCCATATTTATTTTCATGAGCAATGTGGCAGTTGTTGATCACCTCATGAGACAATGAGTTCATACATTTCAGGTTAAGGAGTTAAATGGCCACAATCTTAGTAACAAAACCCAGCAGTGCCGTCAAGGGGGGGGGGTAAGGGTTGGCCACGGCCCCCCGTATAAAATCGCTGGCCCCTCTAGCTGTCCCCCCACCGCCATCCTCAGAGTACTGATTCACAGATGCTCCTCTCCGATATGCTTAATTACGTTCTGTACATTTCAGTCAGTAATATAAATGTTTACAATACAGTGATCCCTCGTTTACGAAAATCCGCAAAGTAGGGACGCTATATTTATTTAAGTATTTATACACTATTTTAGCCGAAGAACTTGCAGAACGTTTGGGTGGCATCGTAGGGCTTCAATGAACTCAGTCTATAATGAAACTTTCACAAACAGCGCAGACAAAAACTTGTCATTTTGGCAAGTAGCAATATGCGATGCTCTAGTCATACTTCTCGTTTTTGGTGAGTATTTATCCGCTAAGTAAATACGATATTGTACGTTTTTTAACTGTTAAATAATCAAGCAACACGCTGAAGTAATGAAACGTTCTCTTTACTTAACACGCCATACATCACTCTCGTATCACACATGCTATAATAATAATAAATTCTTTATTTTTAATATACTTTTTATAAATTTTGTGATTTTTTTTTTATGTAAAAGTTCCGCAAAAACCCACGAACAGTGAAAAACCGCGATATATATTTTCTATTAATATTTTTTGAAAACCTGCGATGCACCGATATTTGTATAATTATATAAATAGAAAAAAATATAAGACAAAGCTTCATGAAAGAGTGATATGTCCATTTTTGGACATAGAATTTTTGGACATTAGAATATTTTTAGCAACAGTAACGTTAACTAAAACTGTATCAAAAATAATCGAAAACCTCTTTGTGATGTTTTTAACTTGTTTTTTTTCCCGGTAAATTATTTGTTTCTCATGATTAATGTACTCACTGAAATTAAACCTGTATATTTGTCTTTTTAAGCAACGGGAATTATTTAAAGAACGATTAAACAAGTAATATATGTATATCAAGTAATATAGGCTATGTATGTTTAATCGGACCAGCCGGTTATTAGGACCAAAACGATTGTGTCCCGATGTAGTCCGATTAACCGGAATCGACTATATATAAAAAATACATTACACAATGTTCTTGTACTGTAAAATGTTAACTGTGTCATATTAGTCTATGCACATCAGATAATTAATTATTAAATAATCTAATACTATAATAGACATCTTTAGTTTTCGTTTTGGTATGCTACCCCAAAAGTTTCAGTGACCCCATTTGGCCCCCCCTATGAAAATCTTCAGGAGGCGCTCTTGACAAAACCATTAATCATTCTAAGGACTATACTCTTGCCATGTGCTTATGTCATGTGCTTTTCTTTAAAGCATTTTACACATTGTGACATAAAACAAACTATGCTAAAAGCTGCAGTTGCCCTGCGATGAACTGGTGTGGCACCTAGAATCCCTCCCGCCATTTTTAGCGTTCTCCTAGATGTTGCAATTAATTATTAAACGTTGTCCACTAGATGGCAGAAGTTGACATAAAACAGCAGTTGAAACAATTAGTCTGTGTATAAACTGTACTTTAGGAAGTACGTTAGGTAAGTTTTTAAAGCTAATTTACAGAATATTCAGTTAAAAGCTGTTTATTGATTGTTAAACTATGACAACACCTGGTATAGAGCTTAAGTGTGAGACTGATATTTCAGTCAGAAGAATAGTTAATTTTGGAAATCCTCATATATTTGCTATCAATTTGTTTAATATTGGCTGCACAGTGTTGCTAATTATGAATGAATTAATTCACCTTTTCACATCTACCATGCAAGTGTGATGTTACTGAATTGGCTTTCTTTTGACATGCCCCATAAAGCCACCATGTGTCTGACTAGCCTCTGCACACCAAAGAAAGCAGACGTTCAATTCAGGTTCTGCTTGGCTCTGGGAGTTTTATGTCTAGTCATCTGGTCTCTTTTGTTACATGTCACATGGCATCAGAGGGGGGCCGACTCGTGGAATCTCTGCAGTCACTCTTTTTGTTGTTTTCTTTAGGCTTTAAATCAGAGGAATGTTGAGTACGCAGCTGATTGGCTGACAAGCCGGTGGGTCAAGTCTGGTAACCTGTTGAGGAGACGTGGGAGAGCTGAGAGAATGTGACACCCTAGGGCACACCGACCGCTCGGACAACATTACTGACATACATTTACATACAGACACACAAATACAGACACACAGCCCAGCTCAGGAATCTACAAAACATTTCACATTATGCCCACACCGTTCTTTGTTTGGGTGTTGTTTAAATAGAGTGATGGTTTTTAGATTACTCACTGTTCCAAAAGCATTTTGCATTTGTCAGGGCCTTTAGCTTCATAAAGCTAATTCTGGGGTTTAAATTCTATTTCTTATATACAGTGTTCCCTCGCCACTTCGCGGACTCGGTGCATCGCGGGTTTTCAAAAATATTAATGAAAAAATATATAGCGAATTTTCGCTGTTTCGTAGGTTTTTGTGAAACTTGATCTGCACATGAGTAGTATGTGTGGTATAGTTAATGTATACATATACATGTATTTGATGAACTTTTACATAAAAAAATCACAAGATTTATAAAAAAATATATATAAAATATTAATTCTAACAATAAAGGAATGTTATAAAGCATAAAATATTACGCTTTACAGTAAATAGCGTATTTACTCAGCGGATGAATACTCACTAAAAACGAGAAGTAAGACTAGAGCATCGCACGCCTGAGTCGCTACTTGCCGACATGACAAGTTTTTATCTGCGGTAAAAGGTAAAAGTTTCATTATAGACTAAATTTATTCAAGCCCTAAGATGCTACCCAAACGTTCTGCAAGTTCTATGGCTAAAATAGTGTATAAATACTTAAATAAGTATAGCGCCCTTACATCACGGATTTTCGTTTATCGCGGGTAGTCCTGGAACGTAACCCCCGTGATAAACGAGGGAACACTGTATGTAGATCAGAGCTTTCGTATTCACTGCTCACAAAATTAGGGAATATTACATAATCATAATTAAGGGATATTTTTGTGAGCAGTATATGTGACTGCTTTACCCTCTGATCTATAGATTCTCTGACTTAGGCATAGGAATCCAGTATAACCTTTAGAGAAAACCTGCCAACATCTGCATTCAAGATGTTAGAGGATACTATCTATTTGTTGAAATTACATTTAGTAGACTTTGGTTAATATGACTAATATTTTTAAACTCTTTTACATTTTCTTTTCAGCACCTTTGTCTTTAAAAAGACATTTTGGCCCCTGGAAATTTTTGGTGCTTTCTAAGGATGTCTGCATAGTTTATTCACTTGTTCACATCTGCCTAATCTTAGTAATCCATAACTAGCAATTTCACAGGGGTGTGTATATATATATATATATATATATATATATATATATATATATATATATATAGTGT